>KI911131.1:799638-835100 GCA_000482085.2 Cladonia metacorallifera KoLRI002260
GGGTTAGGGGGAGGGGAGGGAAGGGGTATTTGGGGGGTATTTGGGGGGTATCGGGGGAGTTGGGGGGGGTTTCTGGGTGGTTCTTTCCGGGGTCCTTTGGGTCATCATCGTTGGGAGTTAGGGGGGGCATCTGGGTTGTTCCTTCCGCGGGTTTCGATCATCGTCCTTGGGAATTAGCGGGGGTGTTAAGGGGTTCTTTCTGGATATTGGGGTTTCTTCGGTCATCGCTCTTGGGAGTTAGGGGGGTGGTTTGGGTGTTTGGGTGTTCTTCCCGCGGGTATCTGTGGAGTTTTGGTCATCGCTCTTGGGAGTTAGGGGGGTGTTTGGGTGTTCTTTCCGCGGTTATCGGGGGGGTTTTGGGTCATCGCTCCTGGGATTGGGGTTTGGTGCATGGTTTTGGGTCCAGTTTTGGGTTGGATCGGGGGGCTTTTCGCCCTTGTCATCGTTGATGGTTATTGGTATTCTTGCTTGAGTGAATGGGGCTTTGGACGAAAAAGGGAGAAAGAAAAACAGTTGAAAATACAAAAAAACAAAAAAAAAATTTCCAAAGACAAGTATATAGACATCGTCGCTAGCATCTATATAAAAGGGAGCAATCCCACCCCCCATTTTTGATGTGCCTATGCTTGTGACAGATTCTGCATGTTTTGATTTTGTGAGAGTTGGAGTTTGGGAGTAGGTAGGAAAGGGTGACTAAGCCGAGACAGAGCCGCCGAATGGCCACTAAACTAGCCCGAAAGTCGTACCTAAAGTTAAGGCAGCTATAAGGCTGCCGAAGTAGCTGTTAGGGGTTCATATAGGGGCAGTCATCCCTAATAGGTATTTTTGTTTGTAAGGAGGGTGTTGCTCAACCGCTACTGATGATCCATATGAGCTAGAAAGTGATTTGATTGAGTGATTCTAGGGTATCCTGCTAAGGTACTGTACTACATGCAAATGTACATTCCCGAAGCCCGTGCCCACCGCCTGTCCAAAAGTTCATCCTACTTCTCTACCTCCCACTCCTCTTCTCCTCCTCTATTTGCCTCTTTAAATCCTCCAGCACCCCATCCCTGGTCCTTAGATGACTTTCCAAGCCCTCCACCATCTCCCTAACACCCTTAATTTCATCCTCCACAGCCTTGAGTCCCTGCCCTACTTTACTCCTCCCCTCGCCTTGCTCCAGCTCCCGCATCTCTTTCCGCTTATAATCAAGCAACATCTCCAGTTCCCTCTTCACAAGAGCCGGCTTGCTTTCTTCTTCCCTCCTTCTCCCACTCTTACCCTTCGCTCTCGACTCTGTTGTATTGATCTTCTCTTCTAGTTCCTGCAGTTGGCGTTTCAGCCGAACCTCCTCCCAGTCTTCTGTTGTGCGTGTGCTGCTGAAATCCGTGCCGGAGGGCTGGTAGCTGCTTTTGCCGCCTACACCTAACCGGCTGAGGTATGTATCTCCGAATTTTGCTTTTCGGCCTGTAGACGTTTCTTCGTCGTCAATTGCCCACCGCGAGGCACCTGATTTGGTTTTCACGCCGTGGTTTTCAACGTTGTAGTCAATCTGGCCTTGTTCGAAGGTGGCTCGGAGGGAAGCTGGGACGGAACGAGGTATACGGTAACCTTCGTGTCTGTTGTTTAAAATGTGAAGGAAAGCTAAGGCAGCGTGTTTTCCTATGGCTGGCTCACTTGCTGGATTAACTAGATTCCATGCTGAGCGTAGATCTGTGTCCGGCACATCCAGGCTTGTGTATAAGGGCTCCAGTGACTGGAATGTGAGGGTACCATGAGGTGATTTATTTGCCGTGTAGATGGATTCGTATTTCGATTTGTCAGAAGGCGACATGTACCAATCGAAGCCGTCTTTGAGGCCGGGGGTATCGTCGTCATCTTCGTAGGAGGTCACAGGAGAGAAAGCGGGCTGCGTGCCGGAGAGGGCACGGTTCGCCTGCACAAGGTGGGCTTTTGACTCAGGTACGAGCCAGTCTGGGAGCGAGGAGGGGACATCTGCATATTCCTAGCATGTGAGGTCAGCCTCGGAGGTGTAGCAGGTGTAGGAGCTGGCTTGATGGTGTAGAATAGCGTACGCCGTTCACTAGGTCGAATATAACACGCATAGCCACGCAGAACTCTTCAAAGTCGAGGTTGCCATCGTTGTCCACGTCAGCAAGATCCCATACCCTCTCTAGCTGATCATCTCGAAGCTGGCTGTTCTTGAGGACCGAAGCTGCCTGAGCTCCTGTTAGGTGAGTGCCACCATTGGCTAGAGGCGAGAAGATTTCCCAGTACTTCTCTACCTCTGCCTGTTCTATCCGCTTGTTAGACATGTTGAAGGCTCATGGTATGATAGAATTGTTCCCCGATAATTATCTGGAGCTGTCATGCAGCCCACGGGTGAACTTCGGGTAACCTGGTTGGAGGCTGATACAGTTATTCGGTTGAGATGAACACGAAAACAAACAGTTGTGAATACATAGTACATCGTCCACAAGAAATTGGCCTCAATCTATCGTATGTATTCCAACAATATTTTACACCGGTACAGTTTCGATAGTACTGCTCGCCAATCCGTTATGAGTCCTGCTACCTCAGATTGCTCTAGAACTACATTCGACCTTGCTTGACGGGCTCATTTCCAGATATGAACGGGCAATTCGGAGCTGCAGTCACTCAATTATAGGCGCGAAGCCCGTGTTTTTGGACCGATACCGTCCCAGCGAATATAATAATCAGATTTACAGGCCGTGGTACGGCCCATCAATGGCCTACAAAGCAAGTAAAGATTCGCCCCAATTGTGACCCTTGAGATGGTTCTCTTCTACCAGGGCTCTCCAATGCTATATCGCTAGCTCCAGATACACTTGGACAATTATATACAATCCTCCAACTTTAACATAACCAAGCCGATCATGCAGACTCCAAGTGTTTATCCCAACAACCAGAGCGAACGCAGCCCCAGTAGCACTATCGAAGGCTTACCTAATGCTTTTCCATGGGTCGTCCACTGAGCCATAGCAATGGCAATCATTGCTAGTTTGAGTGAAAGGTCCGGTTCATTATTTGGGGCGGGCCAGGATGGGACGATGCAGGAGGTTGCTCTTGGATCAGCCCTGGGAAGCGGAATGGACGCTATAATTGCAGTAAGTCATGTCATCAAAGACAACTACAATTCTCGTCCAGACACCAAGCCTGACAATCTGCGAATCACATCAATAGATCTTAAATAGATCTTCAATTCGGCTGACTGTATAGATGGACTATCTATATGTATATCGACTGGTCTATATAGCAATTACTAATCATAATAGGCTAGTATCATTGCCGCTTGAGAAAAGCTTTTTTTGAGCAGCCAGATTCTACCACCACCATTAACACTATCGCTATCGATATCACCACCAAATCTGCCATCACCAAAGAATTATAATACTGATAGCGGCGACAACGGTAATAGTAGCGATAGTGACCGCGAGAATGACAGCGATCGCGATAATGACAGTGACAGCGAAATTATTAGCGACACCGACAATGACAACAATAGTGAAAGCGATAGCGGTAGAAGAGAATGGCATCCACCAATCAAAGAACAGAAGTCCTATATTCAGATGAAGCAAAACGTGAACAGGGTCTTCTAGAAATAACTCCATCGAAGAAATAAAAAGGGAACAGACCAATATAAGCCAGGAAGCCTTGAACTTACGATTCTGTACGGGGCATTTATATATCTGACAAAGCTTATCTGAAAGACTTATTGTCGTCAAGATTTTGGAGGATGAAACTTTGGCAGCTCCGGGTGTGCTTACTATTGTTGAGGTAGTATCAGATAGTGGGATGCCTGAGACGCCTGGGACGCCTAAAAACGAATCTCCATGCCAGCATTTGCGGGCCCGCATCCCAGTATTTAATATTACACCAATGGCCAGTGCTGTGGTTGCTTCCTTAGCACATCAAGGTCCTTCACACCAACCGCGATAGCGAGATGGGGGATTGTTGAATGATCAGTACGGCGAATATAAGAGAATGATTACACAACATTCAGCCTGCTAATCGGGTATCGTAAATATAACAGCCCGGAAAAATGTTGAGGAGAAATACGACGGAAAAGGGCAGCATCAGTGGTCTAATTAAATTGATGCAAGTGAAGCCTTGTCTTGCAGCATGCGGGTAAGCTAGGCAGCTGCAGCCCTAGCCGTATTTTCGGCAGCCTGATGGCGGTGGCAGTGTGGAGATCAGGGGCCCTGGCTCGACCACAGTGAATAGACTTCCCAAAACCGAACCACGACTATCTGTTCTTGTTCCCTTCTTACTGCTTCCGCTTTACTAGTTTTGCTGCAAAACAACTACATCAGCTGATCAGCACACGCTGCCCACCATGGGGATCACCTTCTCGCAACTCTTCCCACCAAAACCAACCTTGACAGAAGCCAACCTTCCCAGCCAAAAAGGCAAAGTCTTTATTGTGACAGGCGGGGCTTCAGGAGTAGGCTTTGAGCTCTGCGCCATCCTCTACCAGGCCGGTGGCAAAGTCTACCTAGCCGGCCGCTCAGAAGCAAAGGCACAATTCGCAATCTCAAAAATCAAGGCCCTTTTCCCAACTTCACCTGGCGAGCTCGTTTTCCTCTCGGTGCATCTCGATGATCTGACGACCATCAAACCGGCCGTGGAAGCCTTCACAGCAAAAGAATCAAAGCTAAACGTCCTTTTCAACAATGCAGGTGTCTCACTCCCACCCGCCGGCTCTCTCTCAGCACAGGGTCACGAGCTTCAAATGGCAACGAATTGTCTGGGACCTTACCTCCTAACGCAACTCCTTCTGCCAACCCTCTTACACACCGCAGAAAGCGCACGCCCAGCTGCAGTGCGCGTAATATGGACTTCCTCAATCGTTGTCGACACATCAGCTCCTAAAGGCGGAATTAAGATATCAGACCTCACAAAACTCCTTACAGATCAACAAAAGAACTACACAACCTCGAAAACAGGCAACTGGTTTCTTGCCAGCGCACTGGCAGCCCAGGCCGGCTCCAAAGGCCTCCTCAGCGTGACGCAAAACCCTGGGAATTTGAAAACGGCCCTGTTGCGCCATGCACCGTGGATATTGGGATTCGTGGCCGCGCCATTGCTATATAGCGCTAGGATGGGGGCTTATACCGAGCTTTGGGCGGGATTGTCAGAGGACTTGGCAATTGGGGATGGGGGGAAATATGTGCTGCCTTGGGGACGTTTACATCCAAGTCCGAGGCCGGATTTGTTGGCTGCTATGAAGACTGAGGAAGATGGAGGCACGGGTGTTGCGGCTCTGTTTATCGAATACTGCGAGAAGCAGACCGCAGACTTTAGGTAGTTGTGCCTTCAATGATCTAGGAGGGCGGTATTCGAGATAGATGCACCACTTTCTACTTCATCGACTGCTCGCGATAGTAGAGGAGTAGTAGTACATTCATAGGCCGGCCCCAACTTTATGCGGCTTCGCCAAATATGCCTAGGAGCTAAGCTAAGGTACCTTAGGTAAGGCCTCAGGTAAGACACCTTACTTACTTTAGTGTTCTAGCTAATCGCCGAAAACCACGACAAAGCCAGGTATAACCCTAGAACGTATATCGCAAAACCTGCAAGATCCTTAGACCCAGGAAGGCCAGCTTTCATAATAAACCAAAGTCACTTCCTGTAAAACAGGGAGCAGCGTCTAGACTGACAATTAACACACCCTAGACTAGAATGATGCAGAATTATTCTCCAGCCTTTCCTTCCTAAATATAGGTTGAGAGTAAAGTCAAATCGCTTGTACACATCGCTTGAGTGGCGTCAGAAACTCGTGCCTCATTAGTCATTCTGTCCATGTCGGGAAGGACCAGGGCACATATTTGAGAGCTGTTCATTGTTGGTGCAACGTTAGCAGCACAAACCCACAGTTATTGGTGTGCTCATAGAATTTGCTAATCCTTATTAATTGCTCGACTGTTCTTGTGATTTTTGGAGCAGAGAGTAGATACTCTGGTTCCGACTGGCATCAAAGGCAATTGCAAATGGGCTGTTGATCTATGAGATGATGTTGGTGAATGCCAAGAGTGCGAGGAATTGCGGGCTAGTGGACGTGCCTCTCTGGGACGATAATCAAGAGATACAGAGGAATTTTTGAAACACCGTTACATTCCGATTCAGGTTTCAGGTGGTAAGTGTTAGGGTTTAAGCAGCGGTTATAGCGACCTATTAGCTGTAGTGGTGACTATTGAGATCTGACATCTAATTTACAAATAAGGGTATGGGATGCTCCCAGATCAATTTGATCAGTAGAGTATCCAACTAATCCACGTTGCCCTGACCTTCACTTCGCGTCCATGTTATGATCTCTGTCACTGCTGGGTTCCTTATATCATGAACGTGCGGTTCGTCATGAGAGATAAATTGAAAATGCTGAGGATGGCAGTGTCTGCTCGAAGCTGCTTGCTCGTACCCCTCGTACTTCTATGCTTGATCGTGTCAATACTGCTTGGGCCATCAATGGCTAGGGTACTCGCCTCAAATGTTTGCTCATGACGGAACCCTTGGCTTTATCCCGAAATAAACTGCGACAGCCACGCCCGCCATCGTGAACACGACACCCGCAATCTGGAAGCCGTGTAGCACTTTCTTCGAAGTAGGGCCTTGTGGAGGTGGAATCTTCGGATCTCGATCTAGACGAGAAAGTTGATAATTGTCCCGCCTCCGTCTCTCGTTCCGTCTCTCGTTCCAAGACTTGAACGTAGCAAGGATCAAAGCCACCAATGCAACGATTGTTACAACACCACCGACAACAATGCCTACTATCTTTGTTGTGGTTGAGATGGGCGAATTAATGCCAATTCCTCCTGGGCTCGGCGTTGCTGCTGCAGAAGGGTTTGACGTTGCTGTTGCAAAAGGGGTTGACGTTGGCGTAGCACCGGGAAGAACTATGCGATTATCAGTGCGATTGAACTCCTGCCAGTGATTTCCCCGTCGAGCTCACCGTTAATGCTCGTATCCTGAATAGCAGAGGTAGGAACAGCCGAAGGTGTTGCGCCTACCGCCGCATAATACTTGTCGCAATAGGAGCTGATCGCGCTCGTTGCAGCCTCCACATCGCTACTGTCGGGACATGCTTGCCCAGTGACACAAGCAGATACTTTACTATTGAGACTGGAACGGACATATGGTGCGCAGTAGCAGGAATTGACTGAGCATTGAACATCGTTATATGCGATGCAATTATAGACGCACGCTCGCGCAGTGGACACGTCACTTGCTATTGTAATACTTTCGACAGCCGGAATCTGGGCATCTACAAAAAATGCGTGGAGGGTGATCCATAGAAGATACAAAGTCTTCATTTTGCGGTCGGAGGAAGGGGGTCCCAGGGTGCAAGCAAGGATGTTACTTCATCTAGAACCCAAAGAGGACGGCTGAAGCCCCTTTATATTCAAGGCCGGTAGGTGCAGTCACTCACGTGATCATCGAAGCCACGGTGAGCCACTTCGCATGCAATCGAGAGGGTACCAAGTCAAGTTCCACTTTGCTAAGCCTCTGCAAGCCTATCACCTATGGCTCCATAACCGTGCATCTGTCATATGCATGACCGCGCCATGCTACAGATTGTGAGGCGCAGAAAGGATTCTTTGGTTGGCCGAACCCTCAACTTCAGAGCCTCAAATGTCGCTGCTTTGGCCAGCGTCACAGGCTGGCTACAACAGTGAGCATGAGCCTATTGCCGAAAGCGCCTTCGCCTGAACGACAGAAACCCTGGCGCGGAATAGCTAGTACATCTATGATTGATGTACGGGGGCGATTAAGTAGGAGAAGCAAGCGTTTACGCATGTTGTGTAAGTGAACAATAGGTAGGCAGGTAAACAGGCAAAGCAGGCAAAGAAGGCAGGAAGCAGGCAGGGATCAAAACGGCCGAGGAGCAAAATAGGGACAATTAGCTTACAAGCCTGGGAGCCGTAGGTTGATATTGGTATAATCGGACGGTTTCATCGATCAGATTAAGCCTTGGCGTCACATAGGTTATTAGCCCTCAATGGCCAGCTGAAATGTCCCCTGCGGTCTAATTTACTCTGTACCGAATGTGGAAAGCCAGCTGCAATGGAGTAGGGACGAGGCTTTGCGTGGGGCGATTTGAGGCTAAGGATGGACTAAAACCGGATCATCATACCTCAATAGGCTAGAGGCAAATTTCGTGTCGTTATAAAGAAAGGGTCGAGAAGGAGGCTCAGTCGAGATAGATATCATTCGCAGCCTTTGATGCATCGTCAGTAGAGGTCAAGACTCGAGGCGAGCGAGCGAGCGAGACCAACAAGGGCCAGGGGGAGGGGATTTAGAGGAAAAATAGATCCGTGGCCAATGGAGCAGAATGAATGAAAGAAGGAGTTGATGTGGTAAGGTTGACAAGGAGAACAGCCTTGAGAGAGCCTCTCGCCTCTTTTTCGTTCAGACACCGCATTCGGAATGCTGACCTAGTAACCATTAGGCCGAACCCTGGACGATGAAAAAGATACGTAATAGTTTCTGATAAGGCTATATTCAGCTCGGAATCACCCAGGCTCGCGTGGCGTTCATCCACGGCAGCGGCGCTCACCCTAGAGCTGTGGTTGGCGGTGGAGTCAGGGGTAGATATCTGTCACTTTGACATGGCCGCAGAATTACTGTCTTTTAGCAGCTGCGGTAAAAGCAAGTACGATTGGAGGTGTATTGTGTAAGAAGTATGGTCAATGGGTGAGTTGTGCTAGGCGCTAGACAGCTTCACCCTTCAACTGTACGGAGGTACGGAGTATGAAACTAAGGTAGGTATGCCCCATAGGGCTGGACCTAAAACCGGAACGCTCCGGGGATTTTGTTAAGGGGAGCGTTGGGGTCCTTTTAGGGTCCGCTTCAGGTGATCACCTCCGGGGCTTGATTCTGTTGCTTAAGGTAGGCGACCAGTTTGAAGGCGTTTCCTAAGCCCTTTTGACCAGCTTTAGGTCAAACCCTACAAGACTGTACAATTAAAGGGTGTGTACAGTCAAGGGGTGAACCCCTCTATCGCTGATAATGAGTCGACGGCTTTGGGGGATGGTTCCAGGCAGAAAATTTGCGAGATTATAGCGGCTGATTTCCTTATACAGTACTAGGACAAAAGTTTTTACCCTATAAAAAATCAAAAATTTGACTACTATATTATAATCCCTAGAGCTCAACTATAAAGCTTAGAAAACCCTTATAGCTTTATATACTAATTACTATATATATATATATAAATTTCTAAGTATTAGTTCTAATATTAATACTTAGTATACTATCTATTAGTATTTACTATTATATATACCTACTTTTTTATACTTCTTTCTAAATCCTTTATTATTTTAGGATTTATTAGGGTCTAGGCCTTTTCTAAAGCATTATAAAGGATGTCTTATATATAGTCTATATTATCACGTACTTCTTTAATGTCTAGCTATATATTATAGACATATTTTTTAAGGCGATACTAGAGGTATTTAATTAAGTTAAGATTTAGTAAGTAAGGTAGTTATTTTAAAATATCTATATTATTATCTATAAATTATTAACGCGTGAAATAACTAGTATAGATAGAGGTATTATCTTATATAAAATAGAGGCTTAGTTTTTAAAGTATAGGTAGCTAGTTATTAAGTACCCTTATATATAAGGCTGTTAAGTAGTCTTATTTAAGACTATTTAAATCTTTTATTAATTAAATTAGATTACTTTACTTTCCTACCTTATAATAGGCCCCCTAAACTATTATAGTTACCCTATAGCCCTTCTTTTTTAATTAGATTATTTCCTTTATCTATTTCTTATTAAGTATTTAAAAAACTTAGGTCTATTATTTACTAATACTCTACTCTATAGAATACTTATCTAATTAAATAACTTTAGACTACTATTTCTATTACTAGCTAAGGCGCTTATAGTATTATACTAGGTATTTAGCTACTATTTTAAGTATAAATAATAAATACTATTTTATAAGCTAATTTATTAGGCTATATACTAATAATATATAGTAGAAGGTCTTATAACTAATATTAAATAAAGTTTCCTTCTTAAAGTCTTTATAAGTAATTTAGAGGTTTAATTAGACTATCTAAATAATAAGTTATTAGTCTTCTAAGGTAGTAGCTAAGGGTTAACTACTATATCACTTAGTAATACTATTAGAGTATATAGGGGCATTTAAGATAGTCTTTTTTATAGTATTTAGAGATATATTTTTAGCCTTAATAATATACTTTAATATATAGCTATATCTATATACCCTATTTATTATCCCTCTCTTATATAGTGTTAGCTTAGGCCTATGACATCTATTATTAGAGATTAGCCCTAATAGAGTGCGTGGCATGGTTCTATAAGGGTAGAAAGATGAGGTGGTTGAGCTAATCAAGACGCGAAAACGCGCTTTTTTAGATCGCGGGTAAAAACTTTTGTCTTCCGACTGTATAAGCTGTAGCCGCCGCTCCTTTTCTCTGACACTGACCATTCGCCTCCACGTCTGACGATTCTTGATACCAGCAGACAGATTTTGCATCTCTGCCGTTGGTGCTGAGCTCCATGCTAAAGCCAGCATGTCACTCATGTCCGAGCATCCTTTATACATACGCCCCCCAACAACCATGGCTATCAAGTGTACACAAACCAGAATAACATAAGACCCCAGCACAGTAACAGCAAGTTTGACGGGCAAACCTTCAAAACCATAGCCATAGCCGTTGCGCTGAACGGTCATTGTAATTTCTGTATATCCGTTCTGAGGAGCCCACTCGTCCCAGGGTAGAATCGATTCATTCCAGCGAGGGTCCCTCGTTTCCACCCAGTCCAGCTTGCCGTTCCTGTACCATTCCTTCAGTATTGGTTCGTTGATGTCGTTGAGGTACCGCACGTAGGACTGTTCGATGTCGGCTGCTTGTCGATAGAGCATGGAGCCCTTTGATGAATCTGAAAAGGCACGTGCAAGACCCTCTGTTAGGTACAGACCAAGGGTAGTGGATACACGCCAATCCAACGACTTCATCACATATCCGGACGCGGTTCGTTCTGTTTCCGGAAAAAGGAAATTCTCACCACCGAAACCTGAGAGCACATCTTCCACAACAGTAGTTGATGGAACATCTAAATCAGAGTCTCGAATATTTAACGTATTAGCCCAGTCTAGGGACATACTCATTTGAGTCAACTCGTTCGCCGCTACTTTGCTGGACCCGTTCAAGAGATCCATCGGATTGGGAGAGTCTTGACGTATGGTGATGGTATCTTTTGGGTCTAGGTAATATTTGACTGGGGCCCAGCGACCATCGAAAGAACATGTGGTCAGCACCGGTACAAGACCAGTCCCGTTGTCTGCGAGGTACATTACCACTGCGCCGAGCGAGGGAGCCCCTTGGCTGGAGAAATTTGAAGCAGCATCGAACCAATCAAATAGTATCCACGGATCATCGTTGGATAGATTACCAATACTGCTTTCATTGCCCTTAAGATTCAGAACAAATTCATTAGGAAGACTCCACACGTTGTCCTTGAACGCATCCAGGGGCGGCGTCAATAATTCGTCGTGCGGAAATTCGAAAGTCTCGTTTTCCCAGTCAGGATTCAAATATGACTGACACTGTGCTTGTACCAGCGGTTTCTTGACCTCGAAGGTCGGAGATATGAAAGCAGGTCGAAGCAAAGGCCGACTAGCAGACGTTGGCAGGCTCGCGTTCTCTACTTGCCAATCCCAATAGTGATTTAGATCTTTGGCAAAAATAGATCCCACCGTCGACGACACCGTCCAACTTGAATTATCGGGTGGACCACCCTGGGAGGTAAGATATCTTGTCACCTCGTAGTCTTGGAAGACTGTAATGTTCGGCTTCGTGCCCTGACTCTGGTGCAAATAAGTCCACGGCCCGATAACATCTATGGCTCTGACAGCACAATCCTGATTGCTTGTGTTCGTTGCACTACACCAACTCACGTCTGGGTATATTGCATTGGTTATGTCTCCAGGCCACAGCTCTGCTTCTGTGCGGTTGAAGTATACTCGATCTTTGTATTCCCGCCCAAAAGCCTCGACCTGCGACATATCCCACCAATCTAGTCTTGGAATCATCGCAACTGCAGATGAGGGTCCGACGACTGACGTCAAAGCAAAGCCAAGGACAAGCAGGTATGTGAGCAGAGAAAAGCGAGACCATCCAATCGAGTCTGCGCGTGCTGTTGCTCCTCCGAAGAACTTTTTCGTGAAAACGAACGATAGGTCGTTCAGCTGGAAACCTGCCGTCAAGAAGCCCAACGGAACTCCTTTCGGACCACTCAAGTCGTACCGAATCTGGTAAACAACAATCGCAGTCAAAGATGCAACCATCATCATCTCATGAGCTTTGGAGGCATACTGTAAGGCTTGCAATTTAGCGTTCTGATCGGGAAGGCCCAGGTCTTGCCAATAAACTTCACGAGCATTCAAGCAGATGATGGCGACCGTGGCTAGTAAAGGGAGCAGGTGAGGAATCCCATGTACGAGGATGATGGATCGTCTTCTGTCAATTCCAGACTTGCTTGGTTGTCTGTGCTCGTGTACATGGGTATCGATTAAAGGCGGAGGAGGAGAAATCCGCTCTACCTGTAACAGAGCCGCCTGTGAATCTGATGGTGGATGGTCGAGGGTACTCATGCTGTACCAATCGGCTTCTGGGGCAGACAAATCACGACTCATGATGGCGCGATGGACATGTATTATATATATCCCTGGTGCTGGACTTCAAACGCCACCATGTCCCTGTCTCTACTTCGAAAGCGAGCTGGCCTGTTTCGCGAGTTACAAAAGGAAGAAGAGCGGATGGGATACAATGGGAGTGAACACAGAGTAGCCATGGAACGGCTGTAAGCCTAGAGTAACCCTCAATAATACCATGAGGTTGCGTTCTTTAGTAGCAACAAACCGCCTAGCCTCAATGGTTTCAGGTTAAAATAGCAATCATGCAGCAGATCGCCTACTTCCAAAGGGGCGCAGTCAGTCACGATCACCTCAGAGCACCCGGAGCATCATCACATGGTTCGCTGAGGATCCAGGATGTAGCTGAATAAGAGCACACACGACTACATCAGTGGCGTCGTAGCCGAGACGGATAGTGAACTTGCTACACCAATCAGCGTTCGGCTTCCGATGTGCGGCAGATGCAATGCAACTATCTCCTCCGTTAATCGCCAACACCCAACCGAGCATGCATATTGGCACTGAACAGCGTCAGAGATCAATGACAACTCTGAGATAACACTGCGGAGAATAATGCCATAAGATCACATTAACGGACTTTATTGCATAGAACAGTATACGGTCGAGGTTCGCAGACTAACAATGGATAACCAAAACTCATGAAATTGTACGGGGAAGCAAGAGGGTTAAAAATGCCGCCCTGCTACTATCCGGCCAATGATACCATATCAACAGAGTCCTAGCTATATCTTCCCTTGTGGGACCTCGAATGATTGTTGTGCTGTACAATCCGGAAATGTATGCCTATCGGACTTAATCTGCTGTATCCCAGGTTCTGACACCTCCTATCTTAGTCCATATGCGGACTCAGCCTGCAGCGCTCCCGAGCGTCCTCTGTATTGTAGTATATGATGAGGCAGACAGGATGGCGATCGGACATGGTCTAGGACGGCGATTGCTTTGCTTTCAAGCTCGTGGCTCGCGTGATGGAAACCCGCGTCGCGCGAGAATATAGCGGCGCTCACCATAGACATGGTGGAGGGTGGATCGGGGCAGATCTCTGTTACCTTGGGTTGAGATTTAGGTTGTAGAACGCTTTTTTATCTGTGCACGCGAGAAAGTAGCACTCATGTGGCATGGCATTGAGAGAATGACTTCACTACAATGCCACAAAATCCAACACCTTGGCATCCTGCAGGGAAGCGTAATTGCTTTTGCCGATAACATCTCCAAATACCTCTGTTTCAAGAATTACTTGAACACCACACAGCTATCGGGACTGCTCATGTGCTAGAAGCTCACGGCTCCCAAGATGATAGCTAGCCGCTCATTTTCCACTCCTGTGAGACAATGCCTGCGGCGAACTCATGCAACGCGAAAGTGGCTGCCGGCATTAACCCAGGTTTGTACAAACACCTAGTATTGGGCTTAGATGGGAGGCTAATATCATGCCATTATTCAGACTCAATTCAGATCCTACGCTGTCCCATACGAGGATAAGGTTGCAAAATTCAAGGGAAAGAAGGGCCCAGATGTAGGACAATCCGATACCCTTAACCCTCCCTCTATCCCCTCTCTCTTCGAGGAATTCCGTTCGAGCCAATCGCTCAATGTTAGCTACTAGGGTCTATACACTGTCTCGCTAATCGAGGGTGATGGTATCGGACCCGAAATATCGCGATCAGTCATAGATATCTTTGCAGCAGCCAAGGCTCGTCCGTCCGTCCCGCTCTATCAAAAGCTATACTCATTGCTAAAAGGCCCCAATCAAATGGGAATCTGTGGATGTAACACCTCAATTGAAGAACGGCAGAACGGTAATCCCAGATTCAGCCATTGAAAGCATCAAAACGAATTACGTAGCCTTGAAAGGCCCCCTAGCCGTACGTGATCATTCAACATGCACATCAAGCTTCAAGACTCACACCTTACCAGACGCCCATAGGCAAAGGTCACGTCTCTCTCAACCTCACCCTTCGTCGAACCTTTAACCTCTTCGCGAACGTCCGACCCTGCAAATCCATCGCTGGCTACAAGACGCCATATGACAACGTCGACACGGTCCTCATCCGAGAAAATACCGAGGGCGAATATTCAGGTATTGAGCATGTGGTAGTTGATGGCGTGGTGCAGAGCATAAAGCTCATCACGAGGGCAGCATCGGAAAGGGTCCTCAGGTTCGCATTCCAATATGCTGAGGATGTGGGAAAGCTCAAGGTCAGAGCTGTGCACAAGGCAACAATAATGAAGATGTCAGACGGTCTCTTCCTCAATATAGCCCGGAGAGTCGCGAAAGATTTCCCTAAAGTGGATTTCGACGAAGAGTTACTCGACAATACTTGCTTGAAGATCGTCACGGACCCCACACCATACAATGACAAAGTCCTGGTCATGCCGAACCTTTACGGCGATATCCTCTCCGACATGTGCGCTGGCCTGATCGGTGGACTGGGCCTCACACCTTCGGGCAATATTGGGGATGAATGCTCAATATTCGAGGCTGTGCACGGGTCTGCACCTGACATTGCAGGTAAAGGCCTTGCCAACCCAACAGCATTGTTACTGAGCAGTATAATGATGCTGCAACACATGGAACTATTTGAATATGCAGACAAGATTCAGAAAGCAACCTTTGATACCCTTGCGGAAGGAAAGGTAAACAAGCAATCATTTCCTGCACTCACGGCTCATCACTAACCTCCCTAGTTCTTGACGGGCGACCTGGGAGGCAAAGCAAAAACACACGAGTATGCAAAGGCAATCATTGACAAGCTTTGAATACCTTTTGAAGCACTCAAGCGTCTAGACTTCCTATCGTGTACCAGTAACCATCTGCAGTGATTCATGCACTTGACGAGCCCCAAGGGTCTTCGTCTGTATATATACACAAGCGTTGTGCATAGGCACGTCTGGATACCAGTGTCCGCGTATTCATAGCAGCTTCATTTCTGGTTTATTGGAAAAATGAAATAACAACCCCCCTAACGTGTGCAGAAACCCTTGACCCGAGTCTAACTACCACTCGCGTCTCTACCAGCAGCAGAAACATCGCTATCATCGGATCCGCTATATCCGCTTAAACTACAAAAGCATACATACGCAGCCCCTTCCCGAACTTCGCAGGCCATAGAGGAACCACAAAACGCAGCCATCAACCCCCGCCCAGCATCCCACAAACCCTCCCCTGCCAAAAACAAACTCACGCCCATATCCATCATCAGCACAACAAACATACCACCACTACATACTACCACAGCCCCAAGAACACCAACCCCTCCAACAAGGCCATCCATCCAGTAACTACCTACCCCCATCCCCCATCCCCTCTCCTCCACCCACATCCACTACCCCCTTCGCCTTATAACCCATCACCCATTTACTTCCCCAGCTCCCACCCCCGCAGAAATTCCCTCCATCTCTACTCCCCTGCACCTGCACCTACCACGACTATCCCATCCCATCCCCAAACCCGTCTCCCTCGCTCCACTTTTATCCCAAATTGTCAATTCCCATCGCCTTAGATGCTTTACATATACATGATTCCTCCGTTCATACATGCCTATGCGGTCCCAGCTGGGGAAGTGATTACTACCTACTTTACTTACCGGCAGGCGGATTAGATGGACCTTGGGCTGGGGCTTTAGGTATGTATGGTCGGAGTGGTGGGGAGATGTGATGAAAGTGTGTATATGCGGCCGACATGTAAGCGGAGAGGGGTGTATGAGTGGAGAGGGGGTTATGGATGGAGCCAGACATGGGAAGGGAGGGGAGTGAGAGGGGAAAAAGGGGGCGGAGATATAGGGCTGTTTTTGTGGGTTTTTAGGGTGGGGATGAGGATGATTCGCATGGATCAAAAAATTGTTGTTGTTGTGGGACAGTAGAGAGTAGAGGTAGGATATGATGGGAAGCTAGGTAGGTTGATGAAGAAAGGGGTGCCAAGAGCGCAGAATGAATGATAAGGAAGAGGGACGCTGTTATGCTAACAGCTGTGGCAAAAAAAAAAAAGAACAAGCAATACATCAACATCATAAATCACTCATACCGAACCCAGCCTTCCAGAATTCGCCTACACCAGCTCCCCAGCCCCCCAGCCCCTCTACCCCTCTACCCCCCCACCCCCTCAATCACAACAATCAAAAGAAAGCAATAGTCCTAACCTCCACACTCTCCCTAAACGGCGCCCCCTCCCTACTCATCGGATCCTCAAACGCCGAATGCCCCACAAACCTCGCCCTCCCATCCCTCTCACTATCAAAAGTCTTCAACAAAACCACCTGCTCCGGCGTCATCTTCGGAAAATACCACCACTTATGCTTTGAACTATGCTTCATCACATAATTCTCTCCATTCCTATCTTTATACCGTAGATGTAGTTTAAAGAAATCTTCAGGCGGGGAGGATGTCACGTCGCACATTGCCAACGGATGTTCTTCGACAACGCGGCGGATCGGTTTCCAGATATTGAAGAACGCGTAGGGGCGGGAGAGGAGGTCGGTGGCTTCGGCTCCTAAGAGCTGTTGCACGCGCAGGGGGCCGGATTCAGCGGTGTAGTCGCAGTGGACGAGCATGACGGGGGCGCGGTGGGTAGTTGAACCCTCGGTGAGTTTTTTGTTGAAATTAGTTTTCGAGCGGATGGTGTGGTCGAAGACGAGGACGCGGGTGGCGCCTTGGGTGGTTTTGAGGAAGGAGACGATTTCGGGGTAGAAGTGTTGGGCGGTGGCGGCGTCGTCGTCCCATTGGGAGAAGGTGGTGTGGAAGGAGTGGAGGGCGAAACCTTCTTTGTTGACGGAGAAGGAGGAGGCAAGGGGCCAGCCGTTGTGGACGGGCATGGAGTGGGGGTCGTCGCCGGGTTCGTGGATGGTTTTTGAGGCGGGGGATTCGTAGAAGTAGAGTTCGGTGAGTTGGGGGGAGACGTCTTTGGTGTAGTTGAAGATGGCGTGGATATCTGTGTGGTGGCCATCATCGGCGCCGTTTGCACCGTTGGCGGTTATAGCTGTTGTTGAGCTGGCTGCAGCGGCGGCTTCTGGGAGCAAAGCTTTTTCCACAGCGCCCTGGGTTTGCTGCCAGCAAGGGAGTTTCTCGATGTCTGCGATCCAGCGTTTGAGATGGGGGGTTTGCTCAAGCGGCAGGCGGCAGGCTGCGTGGAGGTGCATTGGAGCTGCGATTGAAATGTCGGCAATAGATATCTCATCGCCTGTCAGCCACTTGGTTTTCTTCAGCCGATTGTCAAGAATGGTTGCAAGCTGGAGCCACCGTGGCGTTTGAGCATCGATTATCGACTGATCAGGCTCGGCCTTGAGCAAGGGCTTGACAATGAACTCCACGAGGTAGACATAGCAGCTTTGAAACCAGGCTGACGCCTCCCAGAGCAGCAAGCAGTTGATATCGGCGCGTTTCTTCAGGTCCTTGGGATAGGCCGAGTGGCCCTCAAGATCTGCTGCATACTGCAGAATTGCATTAGACTCAGTGATGGTCAAGTCGCCATCTGTGGCGGAGGGAACTGTAGCATTTGGATTGATCTTCTTATACTCATCGCTCTTGTGGGCGCCGCCGAAGTAGTCGATGAAATTGAATTCGTACTTCGTACCGAGTAGTGCTAAACCCGCGAGCACCTTGCGGCTGTTAACGGTGCAGGGATCGAGATAGACTTGAAGCATGGTTAGTCTTATTGGTTCTAGATAATGCTTGCCAATGTTCAAAAGCAAGACAGTCAGTAGCTCATGATGGAGCGTAGGTGTATTGAGAAACCAACTACGCTCCAACAGAGATCTCTAATTATATAGTCACATCAACAAAAACTCTCTGTATCGTGGCATCATTGACCCCGCATTTTACCTAAAGAACAATTACTGGTCACTGGGACAATGTAAAAGATAATTTGTGGATTGAGGTTGTGTGACGTCGGCGCAACGGAAAAGGTTGTTCGAGGCTCCCGGATTGAAGCGCGTCGACCGGGGTGAGCGGGGGTGGCTTGGTCTGCAGCCAGATCACTCTAACGCGGTGGCTAGTTATTAAAGAGTGTACTTCGTAGGTCGTAATAGATTGGAGGCAGCAATATCTATCTGATCATTTCCTCTTGCGTACGAAACTCGGTCCCTCGATAGTTGAACATCATGGCGACATGCCATGAGTTGGCTGAGATTGAAGAACGACATTGCATATAGAGATCAAGTAAATCATGAGACAAAGAACAACTTCCAGACCAACGTCATGTCCAGTCCACTTCCGTGGTCCACATTCTTTTTGAAAACGGTTTCCGAAAAGAAATTAGAGAGTGCAGCGGGAAAATGGATGGAGTGTATAAACCACAGCCGCACCACAAGCCATTCAAAGGCAGCTTTTCCCAGAATTACAATCTCACGAGCAAACACCCACATGTACCTGGTCGAATTGGTTCCATGCCACATTCGCACACCGCTACCGGCGTACGCGTTGAAGACAAGCCAGCCGTTGCGCTACGCAAGCAAGATCAAAGCGACGCCACTCTCCTCCGTGGCCTCCGTGAGTAGTCATTCGAGAAGCAGTGCAACGGACAGTGAGCCTTTTTGGGCTATAGACGAGGCAGGAATCGTACCTATGTACGCGTGTGTAGGTGGGCTCTAGGCTTGTGCACGTATCACCGTTCAGAGACGACGACATATAATGATAAGACAGAGGAATCCTACCTGGTCGGAGGTGGCATGGTTCCTTAGGCAAAGAATGAAGGGGAAAGACCTTGAAGGAGAGAGTGGACAGCCTGGTGGGCGGGTAGAGGTCGATTTGAGCCTGAGCAAAGGCGGCGATGGCTTATTAACCCTTTTGGGATTTGCTTGCGACAAATACCTACGAAGGATTATCACTGATATGTTACGATACCTCGTTGATAGATAGATATGGATGGGTTTTTCGGTACTGGAATTAGCATACATCACAGTGTTCTGGACAGCATACCTAGTTGCTGCCAGTCAGCATAGGCTTCACCCATCTCTCGTTAAAAATCATGCGCAATAAAATGAGGGTACGGCACAGCAAGTCGTGCGAAGGGAGTAGGTGATTGCCAATCCCCGGCTGGGATTTTTTTGCAAGAGATGAAAGATGCTTGTAAGCTGCGAGATGCCCATGACTGTAAGGTGGCACATTCTTGATAGGGTTCGATAACATGGAAGAACCCATCCTGTTGCCCGTGTATCTACAGCTTCGGAAATCCAGAAGACATAGCAATTTCCTTGCTGTTTGTTTATGATGCAGTGATGGGATCCTTTGTCCATCCGGCAGGTTCAGCAATTACATTGTCTTTTCACTTCCGAATTGCAATCGACATTGAGAATTTCCCAATTTGACAATCGTGGGTCCAATAATCGTCTTCGAGCAAGCAGTCGAGCACTCCAATCACATCCCTTGTGGCAAATTCGCGAGAAGGTGGACGTAAACCGTAATGATTGGCATTCGGTAATTTCCGTAGTCCCAAAAGACGAAGAAAAAGCAGCATGCGTTTTAATGTACCGAAGCACAAAATTAATTCCAGCAAAAAGCAAAACCCGCTAAGTCCCATTTCCAGCAAGTGGTCGGACGCCCTGTGCGTGCATCTGCAGCTATCCATCACATTCACATCCACATACCCTACCGTCCTGTCATATCGAGGTACAAACGCACCTCGCTCCACTTGTCCAGGATCACGTAGAAGTACAATGCGCCTCGCACGTGGCACCAGTGGAGTTAGCGCACGTCGGCAATTCCTGCAGGTACGCGCTTTGCCACCAACAATTGCACCCACTACTTTAGGTAATAGATAAGCTTCAGGTTCGATCAACCGTTTTGTGGCGACAAAGTACCTAGCCGGCGAACATGGAAAAGGGTTTTGTAGGCGGGCTGGTTAGGGGGTGATGAGGAAGGCTTGAAGGCTAAGCTACGCCGCAATCCATTGGTGCTAATCTAGTTACGATGGGTCCACGTACTTTAGTATCCTGTTCTTCACCCCATTGCGATCCCAGCAGCCTCGTAATGTGTCTTCACCATTTGGGGTATGACCCGAGGGACCGGGACGAAGGCAAACTTACTCCGTCTTCATTATGGGAAATTCTCCGAGTCGTCGTCCCTTTCCTGGTCATGAATATTGCTCGATTGCTTGTGGCTGCCAAAGTGCAAGCGGGAAAGTTGGCCGTTGGTTACTGGTAGTGACAGGTACCGGGTTTACATCGATTCCGGGACAGGGATGAGGCCGCCACCTCGTTTCCACATGTTGCTCGAACGCGTGTGCATATAGACTGAAAGGCAGCTATTCAGAAGCTCGAGCCGGAGCATAGCATTTGCAGCGCCTTGGTCTGAATCTATCTGTGCTTTGAGGCTTGTGTACTTCGTGCCTGTGCTTATTATTGTTGTGTAGTGGCTTCTCTGCTCTAAGTCATATTTGTGTGAGAGGACCAGTGCCGTATGACTATGGAGAAATAGTCATAGTAGGTACTCATACCTACAGCAGGCGCATCAAATAACTCGAAACGAGTGCTTCGAATTAGTCAGCCTGACATGTGGTATCGTCTGATGCGAAAGAACCAGCAAAACACTCCAGGCTTTGCTCCGGCTTTCGGCCGTATCACCTACAAAGATATTGGCTAAAGCTGCTGGACAGCAAGAGAAGACGACGGTCCCCATGTCACACCACGAGCGAGCATAACAGTTTTCAGTACGTCACCTGTGTACACTTGTATCGACACGAGCTCGTGAGCGTACACCAGCACGGTGAACAAGATTTGAGTGGAAATCAAGCATCGAGCTTTAACATCCAAGGCCATGCAAGTCACTCCGCCGGAAGAAGAAATCAGGAGCAGAATCGGGACGTCTACAGGTTCAGTGGAGGAAAGTTAGAAATATCAACATTCCAGAACTGTCATCTTGTTCGTGTAACTTTAGAGACGAGGGCAGTTCGTTTCTGGATCCTAATAAGGTATGAGGCATCAGCATGATGCTGACAGTGGTTGAGGATTCAGCACCCTGCATAAAGGTAATCATGTAGGCTCTCAGCTTCGAAAAAGCAGCCACAATTGGGTCGCACGTGGCAAACTTAGATAGAGTAATACGGCGGCTTGACTGCTGACTGCATATAATCTTTCCATTTTCCCGTGATGGTACGATCGAGGCCGCTGTATCGTCGAACGTTTTTGGAAGTAAGCCGACACAAGACTCAGCGAACGGCGACGGGAACTTATTCTGCCGATGGAAAGTGATTGTGCTTGTGATTGATCGTCGTGTCAGTTGCGGCTCGCGCCGGGGGCTTTTAGGATCCAGATTCGACGATACCGTTGAGATAAAATTGCTGTACAAATCGACTGTTGAACGAGATCCACACCTAATGCAGTGTCCCTGGGCAAAGGTAAAATTTCACAGCACAACTCGCCCCTAACCAACGAGATGTGTAAGTGGAGATTTACGACTCGCATGTAAGAAGCCATGCGGTGGATGAACAATCTCCCGTGGGTTCTTCTTTATGGCTCATTCTGGATGATCTGGGAGGTTCGGTATGTTACCCAGTCTACCTACCGTGATGCGGCGTTGGGGGTTGAGTTTGCGTCTTGAGTTTGCGTCTTCAACTTGACTAAGAAAGAGTGGGCGCGCACGAGCGCTATCCCGCACCGAGACAATCTGGCCCATCACTGTTACCCGAAATGAGCCAAGCATCGAGAATAGAATAGCACCGGAGTTGGTACCGATACCGTTGGGGAAGCCTGGATTCATCGCTCACGGGGATAAAGGACACGAAGATATGAGGCATCCTTGCTGACAGGTGACACCCAGAGTTTGGAGACATACACCATACCAGTACAGACAGTAGAAGAGCGGCTGTCAGCTTTAAGGTAGAAACACAGAGCAGAGAAGTGTGTCCCATGCCGAAACAATAAACGATGGAGCGAATGAAAATTTCGGTCGGACTGCTCAGGGGGCCACTGCGACGAGGGTTTTGTGATAGTTATGCACGTTAGAAGTAGATGCAGGCTGGCCCCCGGTTAGGGGTCTCTAGTGAGCCTAAGGGACCTTACACGGGCCTAAAAGGGCCCCCGGCCTCTGCACCCTCCCGTCCCCGCCAGAAGCAACTTCTAGATCTGCACCTAATATGCACCTAATATGAACCATCATGCAGTCCAACAATAACAAAACGAATCACAATACGCCGTAGAATTGTCTAAGGCCTTATGTGAATGCACAAGGGAAACACACAGCACTAGTGAATGCACTGCATGTTGTGTTCCTGGCGCACATGGCCTGCTCCTACTACTATCATAGTATAGTAAAAGGACTATAGTAGCTCCATCGATGACTGCCCATGCCCACCGAATCGACCGCTAAACAATACCACGCCACCCTCTCGCGTTCGTGCAAACCCCTTTGGACCAATGATTTCGATTGGACCTACACGCTGCGCATAGAAACAACCCTCTACCCTTCTTAACCCCATTAATCATCAACCTTGCTGCTCATCAATATGAGAGCCACCACACTACTAGTTCTATCGCTCTCTCCCCGCAACCCCCCTCGCAATTGGTCTTGTTGTTCCTGATAATCTCCATTTCCCCTCCCGCCTTGCAATATTTGTACACTCAGTATTTGGAATTCTTGAAATTTGTATCAGGCACAGTCACTACGACAATTCTATTAGTATTTCTTTTCATCCTTTCTCACTATGTCGCTTCTCTTCTACAAGAGACCCGACTATGTCGCCAAAGTCCCAGGGCCGATGAACTTGACCCAATGTCAGATTTACGTTGAAAGAACACAAAAACACAAAAGGGCTATACCCCCAGAACTTTCATTTGAGAATGTCATTCAAAATAGAGCATTGCCGCCATGTGCGCTTCAAGATTTTATGGTACACCTAGCGCTCCATCATCAAGGTGCTGATGCTGATCGAAATCCTGAAGGATTACCTAGTATACGTCTCACACGATGCGGAAAACCTACAATTCTGGCTATGGCTACAAGACTACACAAGGAGATTCTTCGCAGCTCCGAGATCAGAGCAAGTGCTGTCTCCACCATGGTACCAAGTAGAAGCACCACAGCCATACGGCAACGACCCGAACCAGCAAATTCCCTTGCCCCCCTCCGAGATGAAGAGACCTGGAGTAAACACATACGAAGTGGACTTTGACAAGACCGAAGCCCCAATGTCGCCCACAAACTTCGACAAGCAGTCCTTCCTCTCCGGCACAACCGGTCACACCAAAGCCAGTGCCGCAGACTCAGTCGCCGATGCAAACGCGCAGATGGGTCTAAAATGGCAAGCCTGTGCGTCCTCACATTTTCATCCGATGTTCACAATGAATTAAATCGACTAATCAATGGCAGTCTCCGTCCAACCCTTCCGCTCCGAAATCAACCGCGTCATATCCCACTACCTCGCCCCCAACTCCCCCCGCGAACTCAACCTCTCCCACCGCAACCGCGCCGCCGTCCTCCACGCCCTCCAACACACCACCCACCCCTCCGCCCTCTCCCTCGTCAAAGACATGGTCGAAGCCACCCTCCGCGGCCAAGCCCACCCAAACTTCATCCGCTGGTCCATCTGCAACGGCAACAAACCCCGCGTCCTCTTCGTCCGCAACTCCGGCATCGCCCATGTCGTCATGGCTATCGTCCTCGGCATTTTGCTTTGCCTCACCCATTTACCCCGCTGGTGGCGCTTCTTCGTTTTTCCCCTCTTCTTCATCGGGTTTGATATCGGCGTCGCCGCTTATAAAGGCCTCTGCGTCATTATCCATACGAACCACCACCGCGCTCTGCGCCCTTGGGAGCAATTCGATGATGGCGCCTCAATAGACAGTCTCAACCATACCACCGACGACGAAGCAAATATCTCCACCGACGACGTCTTCAGCATGACCAGCCGCTCAAAAAAAGGCGTCAGCATGGAAACCTTCGGCACCTCAAACAGCTATAGTCATGAATTGTGGGTGGAGCGGTATGCGAAGAAACCGCTTCTAAAGAAGATTTTCGCGAAGAGTATTTGGGTGCAGGATGAGACGATACGGATACTGCAGGATAAGATTGTGATGCAGAGCCATATCTGGGCTGTGCTGATAAGTGTGCCGCTGACGGCGTTTTTTGTGGCGTTGCCGAGGGGGGGTGTTATTTGAGATGATGATGTGGAGTGGGCAGCGATGAGCGAGAGATTTTGGGACACGGTGCCTAGAATGGCTGTGCGGGGCTCTGTACCTGGCACTTATGGAGGAGTGGATACATAAAAAGGAAAATTTGGATGGAAGAGACGGATGAGAACAAGGGACTCGGAGCTGGTTGCTGGTGCTGGGCACCAGCACACTTATTCTCTGCAAGGTACGATACGATCCTCACTACAAGCTGAGCATCGATCTTTCGAACCCTATGCATACTTTTGCTTTCTTGGGATTTGATGGTTGGATGGCTGAACGGATGGATATTTACTAACTGGCATATTTGTACATTTCTTCCACTATTTTTGTTGTTATCTAGGGTTGGTTGTTATTTGGCTGTTATCTAGGGTTGGCTAGCCCATTTTCTTTCCTACCTATCTTATACCAGACAGTACAGTATGTGATATGATTCGAATACCTTATTATGTACATAGAAAAACGTTGCAATCATAATCGTTTTTTGAGAATGGAAATGGGCATAGGTTGATGCATGATATTTCTCAGGTTATATATATCTTTCACTCACGGCGATAGTACATATGTAACCCTGTCCGAACATCCTGCAGCCGTCATGACCACCCTCCCCCCCATGCCTCCCCTCTCCCCAGCACCCAGCACCCAGCACCCAACCACCCAAACCCCACCATCTCACCATCTTGCCCCCCAGTACCATACCCCTCCTATCCCCTTTACCCTCACCCAAGATCCCACCATCCCACCATCTTTCCCCCTGAAAACCCGAATGTCTACGCCAGGATTATTGCGAGCGGCAGAACGAACGGGAAGGAATGCTTTAGAGATGGGGAAGAGGTAGTATGTTGGCAGAGTTCTCATTATAATTGGTGATTTGTATCAAAAGGTGGAGGCGAGAATGAGTGGGAGGCGGGGTAGGAGACTAGGAGACGATGGTAAGTAAACGTTGTGCCGAATATTTCGTAGTGGTGCAAAAAAAAAAAAAAAAACCGAATTGCACGTAGTGAGAGAATCTTGACAACGGCAGATGGTCATATGCCTGGTTGATGTTTAATATACATATCTGCTCGCTCTAATGACATGTCCGCACAATGCAATGCGTAGCTGCATCCAACGCCCGTGGAAATGTATATAAAGTCGTACCGGAAATGGAAGTGAATTGAAAGGGAAAGGATATGCTGATGCCAAACCTGACGTCTACTCGTCTTCTACCTCTTCCACTCTCGGCGCTGCGTGTGCATGTCGCCGGCTTACTTCGCTACCTCCAGTATTTAAAGCGGTAGCTGTAGCTGTTTCGGTGTTCGCTGCGTCTGATCCTTTGAAATCCTCGACCTTTTCTCCCTTCTTGCTTTTCTTAGACTTTTTCTTTTTCTCCTATCCAAAAACCCTCTTAGCAAAGCCGCCTCTCCAATTGCACGATGTGGTGATAAAGGAGCGAAAGAAGAGGAACAACTCACCTCCTGCCACCCCCAAACCGGCCTAAAACTATCAAAAAACCCCACATCCTCAAACAAATTCGGATACAGCCACAACCCAGGCGGCACCGTAAAAACCGTCCCGCAAAACAAAATCAACCTAAAAATCGCCATTGCGAAAAACAACCCAATCAACCCCAGAAACCCCATACTAAGATACCACACCCCAATCCGCAGCGTCACCGGCCACAGCGGAAACATAACCACCGTCATAATCAAAATCAGCGCCCCAACCGCATATAATTTCATGCGCCACTGCGGCCCCTCGTATAACCACACATAGTGCAAATCATCGCTTATATCCTGTTGCTGTTCGATTTTGACTGTCCAGAGCCCTTTGACGCGTTTTTGCGGCTTGGCGGGGGCATGGTTGTGGCCGGCGTGGGGATCTATTTTTGAGACGCGGAGGGCGAGGAGGGAGAGGGGGAGGAGTTTGAAGATTTCGGTTTTGGGCATGGTGGGTGTGAGGGGGGGGAGGAGAGAGTTTTTTTTGCAGGCGGCGGTGTAGGCGGGGGATGAGATGGCGCGGAGGGCTCGTTTTACTGGTGAGGGGTTTTAGTGATGTTATGGAGAGGAGGGAAGGAGGGCGGAAATGAATGTACCTCTGAACATGTCTTTGCGCTGCCCGTTTAATATACATGTCCTTGTCTTTAGATCTTGACTTCTCAACCATTTTGCAAGCGCTTGGGCTTTGGGATCGGGTGCACCCGGTGCTATAGGGACTTGTTGTCCTTGCTGTCCTTGGACCTGCGGTTGTCCTTGTGCCTGTTGCGTTTGTTGTGCGGCTTGCTGCTGCTGCATTTCGACTTGGCGCTTATGGTTTTCAAGAGCCTGTGATCGTAGCTTTTCGATGTATTGCTGGAATGTCAAGCCCTCTTTCCGCGCTTGTGCTTCGAGTTCCTGACGTTGCATTGCTTGGAATTGCTGGGGCGTCATCCCTCGTTTTGCAGCTTCCATGGCGAGCTGCTGCTGCATGGCTGCCATTTGCTGTGCTGTAGGCTGCCCCCCTTGGGGCGGTACCGCGGCCATGGCTCAGAGGTGGAACAAGGAAGATGAAAGTGACTGGCAGAAGGGTGTAAGTGGCTGTCTTCTAAGCAGAAAATCTCTCGCGAAAATGTATTGAGAGTTCCATTAAAGGCCACGAACATCACGAATATAGGTAGGGCTGACAGGGTTTGCGGAATAACATTTGGCCGCAAGGGGCATGCGGCTGCACGGTGTTTTGCACAATGATTGCACAAGGCTGGAGCTTCATTCCCTTCCAGGGATATGTAGGAATACTTGACATTCGTCTAGCTTTGATATTATAGGCTCATCTACCATCGTGCAGCCGCTGTTCATTCTCCTCCAACTCCCTCCCTCAATTGTTCGAACCATTCCATCGTCCCTTTGGCCAAGCTACCGCTAGTGTCCCCAATAATAGTAAGAACGAGACTGTAATTATTTCCCAGAAATCTTTCCCTCTTGCCCTGCGCCAGACCCTTCGCCGCTTTCGTCAAAAAGGAATCAAACTCGCTTCGAAGACGCTCTAGACTCCGAGCCACCGGCTCGATATCGCTTGTCTGTGCTTCTGCAGTGCCTGACACTGCCATATCTGTGCTGCTCAACACGAGAATGCCTTGCAGGAATTGACCAAAGCGTTGAGTGAGTACATGTGGGGCCGTTGATCCCTTGCTGTCTGCCCCTGAGCCTGTCAAAGACAAAGTAGCGCGGCCTCCGCCCGAGAGCGCGGATGTGGATTTTCGTACAGACTCAACATGCATATCCATGGCCACTTGGAAACGTGGCCACAATAGCATATTGGTGCCGTTTATGTATCCATCAGCTACAGGGCACTTCCTGCGTTGAAGCTCAAAAGCCAGGTGCTGGTTCAATCTTACGCATAGCAGTATACCCAAGCAGTCGTACGTGGATTCTATCAATTGTTTCGTAAAGGCATTACCCAACGCAAAGACCGGAGAGAATATAGAATTGAAGTATTGTGATAAAGTTTGAAAAGATACGTTTGGGAAGAAAGCGGTCAGAAAGGAGTATTCGAAGGAGGCGTTGTCTATAAGAGCAGTGTTAAAAGCGTGAAAGGGAGCCTCAATGTAGGTAGGTGTTTTGGAATCTTCGGCGACATGAGATGGAAGGGCATTAGAGGAGGCGTGTTTCAGAATGTCAACTCGGCGCCCAATGGAAAGGCCGTCATGTGCAGGCTGAGGAGACTTGGATCCCGCCATGAGAGCTCCTAGGATCGTTTATTAGTGTCCCATACCCTTGCTGTATCTCGAGAATTCGGTATACCTCTTTGAGTGCCCGAATCGACTCCCAAAGCATCGTGCTTGTCCACCATATATAATGGCATTTTCTCGAGGGCCAGCTTGTATCGAGTAAAGTTGCTCAAATAGTACCAACGCATAGTGTTAATATATGCCTGGCCAATCTCTTCTGCAAGTTGACTGTGGTGTTGGGCAAGGAAGCCATATAAGTCCTTGTAAGTGAGGAACGCGTTTTGCTGGATGATTTGGGCGTTTATATTTGGTGAACGTAAAGCTTTTATCTGAGAAACGAAGAAATCACGAATACGTTCGATAGCCTACGGTAGCAATTAGCCACAAAACAGAGCAGCCAGACGTGAAGCTTGGTACCAGATTCGTTAGATCTTCCAAAAGCGGTTTCACATCCGACGCTGCAAGAACTTTGTCAGGGCCTTTGAGCTTGCGCTCAATGGCTTTTGACCTCTTCTCTAAGTCGTCGAGTGCTTTGACCCAGGTGTGATCAATCGGACCCTCAGCTATCCTCTTCACAACGGCAGGAGCAATTGATATCTCCTCGACAGCAGGGCCCAGTAATTTTTCCACAACTTTTCGATTTTCTAATTTCGTATTTAGTGCAGTCGAGCGTGCCTGTAGTGTTTCGATTTCTGCAGAGACTGCTCCCAAGTCTTTCTGAAAGTTGGTCAAAGAAACCTCGACCGATTTGAGGACATCATCACAAGCCTAGTAAGTAGGTTAGACTAGACATGAATCAAGGTGAGACCGTCAAACCAGGATGGATCGATGCAGGTCTTCGAACTTGTCCTTCTCCCTTTCATCTGGATCATCTCAGTATAGGGGTACTTTTACTAATCAAGAGCATACATACTCACATTCCTCGGCCGATTGTGTGGTCTGGGTCAGTAATTCTGATACGTCTTCATGTTCTTCCCGTTGCAAGAAGTCTTGTAGGCCTAGTCCACCAAAAGTTATATCTTCGACAAGCTCGGCCGGCCTCTCAAGACGAGCTCCATTTCGCAAAGGCTCATGTTCCCCATCCGATTCATGTAATGGTTTTCCAACAATCTCTTCCAGGACTTTTAAGGGATCCGTAGAATCAGGGGGGGGAGTTATTTGCTGTTTCAGCCCCGAGCCGTTAGGCAGTCTAGCAGAGTTCAAGGAGGTGGTCGACGAGTTGAACTTCCCCGTAACATTCAGCGATGACGAGCGGGGACTAAAACCAGGTCTTTGGGCCACTCCATGTCCAAGTAGGTTTGGTCGTCGTGGCCCAGGTGAGAATGGCCTCTGTTGTGGTGGAGGGGAGCCTGTGGGGGTAGGATTTGCAGAGAAACGATCAAGCCACATCTTTATGGCGAGAACATGATTATCTTTGTGGTCAAAGGTAGGACCTTACTACCTCGATGTCATATTGTCCTCATTCACGCTGGACGAAGCTGTCCACACGAGCAGTCTGCCAAGAATCTGTATCAATTGCTAGTCCCGACACAGCCTAGCGTCACAGGGCTTATGATTCCATAGTGGTCGGTTGCTTGTGGTGTAAGGTACATGTTGAGCAGACTTCATACTACGACCTATTTTCTAGCTACAGGCTATGGTGAGGGCCATTGGACTTTCGAGCTATTGACCTGGTATATCTTCGCTGCCTCCCTGAGACGCATGCGATATGCTGGTACAGGGGAGCTTCCCATAGTCACCCGTCTGCTCCTCAGGCAAAGGTGCCTCTGTGGCTTTCTCGGTTTTCCTCAGCAAAGAACCAACATTGTCTTTTTTTGAGGGACGATTTGAAGCCTTGAAATTCCAAATTGGCGAAATTAGACGAGGCTAACCCTTCCAATATTGGAATAAGATAGAAGGGAGATTTGAGAGCTTGGATCAGAATCTGGTCAGGGCAAGAATAGGATGGTGGCGTCGGCTGAAAGTGGCGATTCGCGGGCTAGGCACGCCTAAAGCAAAGGTCTTTCAGCCCAGAATCCAGGGGATCCAGGGGTCGGAGGTGTTCACCGCGGCTGGCCGGGATGGTTTGACGTGCCTGAACATGGGGGGTGCAGCCGGGCTTGACGGGCAAGTAAGATTGCAGGTGGGTTAACGTTGCTTGAACTCTGCTACTATTGTATGGACTGCCTGTCTAGAGCTTCAAAGAGCTAGACTGACCGGAAGATAATGCCCCGACGGTTCGCGATGGCTTTCGATGTGCGCGTTAGTGCTGCGTGCGATCTGGACCGTGCCGTCACACGAGAAATTCATTACACAGCGTTGCAACAGGCACATTCACTCCTTTTTCCTGGGGTCGCCCCCAAAACATATCAACATACCGTCTCTACCATAATCCATCTTGTGTAAAGCTCCCCAATACCTGTTCACTCCTTTCAAGAACGCGTTCAAGATTCTAATTGTGAATTGACCAACCGCAGCCGCCAACTGCACCACAATCCTTTTCCACGCTCGCACGTCAACTGTTTCAGCTTCCACGCCGCTTTCTCAACCACAATCGTCGATCCTCACGACTCCACAGCTATTCCAGCTCCAGTCTTTACAGAAGCCACTCCTTTGTCACGTCCAGTCCCATTCATCGACTTTCAAAAATATCCTCCCAGTAATAGCACGAGAAGCCTGTCACTCGCCGACAGTTCGCCCTGAATCACCCCGCTCTACCACGGCGGCTCGCCAAACACGACATCCTTGACCTGGTCCTGATCCTGTGCACGATGTATCACATGAACGGGCGCGTACTATATCAGGTTTTGACTTGAACACATACATTGAAGTTGCCAGAGCAGACCCGAAACCGCGGAGGTGTCTGAGGATTACCTTTCGCACCTGTCTCCTTCCGTATCATGGATCTGTCTACGGGTCCTTCTCAACAATACTCGTCTGTTCACGGCGAAAGATCGCCTTTACAGGAGACCTTCGACAGTCACTTATATCAGAGATCCCAAAGACCAAGACCAGCTGACATTATCCATGAGTATCCCCCAGAAAATCGGAACAAGCAGGAGTCATTGCTCTCGGACGCAAAACAAGCCAAATTGAACAAGCGTTCATCCAGATTTGGGCTAACAAGCTTCTTCGCTAAATCCAAGACGAATTTGGTTGAGACTCAGCGAGGAAGTTTGGACACACAATGGGAGGCAAGCGAACCTGCACAAAGCGGCGTCACCAAGACCCCTGGGATCACAAATACAACATGGCCAGCGTCATCATCTCTGGAGATCAGTGCCCTTCCTGAAATGGAGGGTCCAGCTGCCCCGTTGAGACAACGATCCTCAAGGGCAGGCCTGCGCACGAAGCCATCATTCAAAAGAGATAATAACGTTGGAAGGTCTGTTCCTTGGAGCCCACCTCCACTCTTCCAAGTATACCCACAAGCTGTAAAGCATGCAACCTTGCGCGTGCCATCGTTATCGGCTGAGTACATCCTGAGAGTAAGCAGCGAAAAGGATACTTCCACTAGCCAGAAATTAGAGTCGTATGCATCAAGCACGAATACAGCAAAAGCTCCCAAAGAAAAGAAAGCGAGGAGATCAAGGATATCGGACGTCTTGGCTAAGGCTGCTTGGGTCGACAAGGTGTTCGTCGTAGTAACATCGGGGTATATCTTGCAATATGCCGGTGACGGACTTTATGACCGCCTGCCCGAAAAAATCATGCCTCTGAGCAAGGATTCTGCGGCCTTTGCCAGTGACGCCATTCCTGGCAAACCATATGTCTTGCAAATATCTCAGGTCTCGGACGACGAAGGTACATTGGACACAGAGGCTTCACGATCATTGTTCAAAAAATTGGGCTTAAGGATCGAATCAAAACGTTCTACGTCGTGCTTTCTGCTTGTACTTGAAAGTCCGGAAGACATGAGTGCGTGGCTGGTAACGGTAAGAAAGGAGATCCAAGCTATGGGCGGCAAGGAATACAAGCCAGATGAGTTTTGTAGACCCGCCACTCGGGATGCTACATCGCTACTGCAACAGCGGCCTAGCCAACGTTATCTTGTCAAGAGAGATCCAAAACGGTTCACCGGCAACGCTCGCCCGTCACCCACTGAGGGATCATTCAGGAACAAGCCTTTGAGGAACGATGGTCATGAGGCCCAAAGCAATATCAAGTCTCCATCTGAGAATGGACAAGACCTACCAAATGGAGATACTGACGGTAATTGGGTGAACATCAAAAGGGCACCGAAACAACCAGTTGATCGAACCTCAGCGGCCGCGAATAGGCATTCTCTAGCTACTCAGAGATCTATGGAAACACGATCTGCATCAAATACTACTGCTTCCATCAATCAGATGTATCTGGATGGATTGAGAGAGTCTCCCAGACAGTCATATGCATCTACGGGTGCAAGAACGGTAGCAACGTCGAGGGACTCGTCACCAGGGTCTTCGCCAGCAAAGTATCAACCTGACGACCAAGACTGGACAGCGTATCCTTACGGCAGCCCGCCGGGGCCTTCTGGGCAATCCGGAAATGCTCGCGTATGGATAGCACCTAGCCCAAGCCCCGGTCCGGATAATCGAGAATTTGCAGATGCTCCTTCTGCATCCGAGGGTCTTCCACCGTACCTCCCAAAGCATCGGCGCACTCCTTCCCCAGCAGCACCCAACTTCAGCGTCCCTACTTTCAGTAAGAGGTACTCGACTGCAACAACCTCTCTTGCCTCAGCAAATTCGGTGGCACCACTTCCTCCAGTCACTCTCCTGCACGAGCCGCCTTCACCGCCTGTGACGTCCATGGGAAATGCCATATTAGCCAAACCACCTCCGGTAGACGCGCTACGACGCGTTCGTAATTCGAGTGCCCCTCAAACCCTCTCTTATCAAGAAAAAAGCCATCTTCCAACCCCACCTCCCTCTTCGGGCTCTCATGGAAATCCATCGTTAGATGTAGATCGACCATATTCCCACCGTTTCTCCTCGCTAGAGTATGCACGGGGAATATCTCCAGTAAAGCTGACTACGCCGACGCCGGCACCACACCCACCTCCCACGGCTACTTTGCCGCCAGTACCTGCGGGTGACAGGCCATCAAGAGCGTCTCTCATTCCACCTCCACAAAATACTTTTCCAGTCAAGCTAACCAAAGCGACATCCCGCTATTCCATGCTTCCTCCACCAACCAAGCAATTGTCGGCTTTGACAATGGTCAGGCCATCCTCAAGTTCCGCAGCAACATCACCACCACCAAACTTTCAGAACTCTTTCACTCAGCAGCCGGCCAATGAACCCGAAAAATCCGATCTCGTGCAAAGGAGAAAGTTGCGTAAACCAATCAGCATGCAAGTTCGCAAAGAACCTGGCTCCAATCATCCGTTACCGCCTCTACCTACGACTATAGTGGCCAGCGATACTGGCGTCTCGAGACCGGCGGAGAGCATTCCAGTGCCACCAACGACACTCGGACGAACTCGTGGTTCCTCTGAGGTGAAATCCTCAACAGACGTGCCATCACCCCCACGACCCACCCGCGACCCGCCACCTCCTCCGCCTCCAGCGCAACGGCCTCCACTGATCACTCGGGTGAGCTCTGGACGCGTGGGAAGGGAGCCACCTCCAATATCATCACCCGTAAGAAATAAGATATCAATCACTTCACGCGCAGAAAATTACTTTGACAGCCCTGCCCCACACCCTTGCATCCCACCTATTAAAGTCTCTGAAAGGAAATTTCGAGGATCGCTGGACGGTCCGTGGAATATGGACTATGGTGCACCTCAGCGGAACTTCTTCGATTTGAGTGTGGGATGATTTCTGATCAGCTTGTACCATCACCATTTTCCGCAAGAGAATTTGCACTACTTTGCTCTTGCGGGAGCTATTTCGATTCTACTAAACTTGTTTTCCTAGATAACTTTTCATGTATGACGGTGGACTGGGAAAGAGGCTTTTTATGATGTAACGATAACATTGCTACCTGGGGTGTTTGCTACGGTGGAATTGTGATACCCTGAATAAGAATACATTTGCAAGTGCAACCACGAATCCTGAATCTCGACCTCCAATATATGCTTTCAGTGAATTGTGCATCGTAGACATAACATCAAACTACTCCCCACATAAACAATTAGTCATATAGACGGTATCCTTTAACCCCCACCTCCTCCACCCTGCATCACACCTCCAACGTTCCACGAAAAAAGTCCCCTACCATCAACCATCTCCCCCTTCCAAAACCATCCACCTCCATCACACCCATGCGCCGCAGCCCATCCACCGCTCCCTTCACACTACTAATATCCCATCCCATCCCACCCCCAATCTTCTATCTCCCCAAACACTCCTCTATTCCGTTTCCACCCACCAGCGCCCTCTCCTCACTCTCCTCATCAAAAATGTCCACCCGCCCATCACGAAACGCCCCTCCCCCACCTCCAGCAGTTAATGCGCTCTACTGCCATACCTGCGGGCGGATTATAAGTAAGTATCTAGTTTTATATATATACACATTCCATCACTGCTACGTATCTCGAAATATTTAAATCGGCACAGCAAAATGCAATACAACAATGTAGCTTTCGTTCTTTCCAACGATCATTTCTATACCCCTCCTACCCTCCCTGCTCACTTTAGTCTCTCATCTCCTTTCCTTTCCTTCCCCATATCAAATCCCAATTCCCTCCCCATTCCCCACCCACTTCCCCCACTCCCCCTCATCCCTCCCCATCCCCCAAACTAACCCCCCCCNGCAAACCCCGCACCCCCCCCTCCGCCAGCACCACCATCACCACCCCCCCGTCCACCCCGCAGAAATACTGCTCCGACAAGTGCCGACGCCAAAAGCCCCGTCTCTCTACCAATGGCACCTCTCTAGAAACGTTAATCGAGCGTACATTTGTGCGGCTACTTAGCCAAAATACAATTGTGGAATGTGGGGAGGTGGAGAGGGTGGTTTTTGGGAGGGACGGGGAGGAGGGTGGGAAGGGGGGAGAGGGTGGGGGTGAGGATGG
>KI911131.1:837557-903198 GCA_000482085.2 Cladonia metacorallifera KoLRI002260
GAGAGGGTGGGGGTGAGGATGGGGGAGAGGGTGGGGGAGGGGGTATGGGGGAAGAGGAAGATGATGATGATGATGGTGGTGGTGGTGTTCCTCTCCCTTCTTTCACTTCTGCTTCAGCTTCTGCTTCTACTTCTACCTCTAAATCTACTTCTACAGCTACCACGGGCGCTATAACTCCCAAGAAGCCAATTAGGAGAGGAGGGGACGAGGATCTTAGTAGTCAACAACGCGGGCTTCAAAAAGCCAAGGAGCGGGAGATGGTAAGGCAGGCTGCGAGGAGGGGGGTGGCGTTTGGATTTGAAGTTGAGGGTGGGGTGAGAAGGAAGGTGGATTGTGTGAGGGGAGGGAGGGTTGTGGAGAGTAGTTTTGCGAAGGGGGAGTGGGGGGTTAGGTGGAGGGGGTAGATGGAGGGGAACGGGGGGGTTGGATGAGGTAGAGATACTCTGCATTACTATTTTTGATGTACAGTATTACGTATGAGGATGCTCCCAAGATGTTTACATGTCGTGCGCCCGATTTCATGCCAGAGAGGCCACCAAATGTCGCTTATCCTCCTATGCATGACCAATAAACTGAGAGTTTTTCGACTCCGGACCCAATGCAACCTTCCATGAATTCCACGTTTGTCCAGATTAATGCAGATCAATCCATTTACAACTGTCCTGATAAAATTGCTTCGGTGGCTGCAGCGATGTTAGCACAAGTCCATGTCTCTCGTGCAAATGTATAGTAACTTACCAGAACCAATATACGCCCTCTTCGCGTCCAGGTTACAACCGAATCTCCTTTCCAGCTCCATCTTGATACTCTTCTTCGTCACAGTCATCAGATCCGCCGTTTTCAGAACTTCTCTAATCTCAGCCAGTATCGCGTCATCATTCGGCAAATCGGCGAAATCGGCCATCTCCATGTGCTCTTCATAACCCCTCTTCATCATGTCAGAGGGCGCCAGTGACATGCGAGATCCGTATCTTGGTAGTTCCATCTGTGACATAGGCCTCGACGGTGGGTGGCCGAAGTCAGAAGCTGCTGGATGGAACGACTTGGTTGCGTAAGAGTAACCCGAGACTTCTGATCTGTCGTCACGCTGGGTTTGAGCTTCCCAAAGTTCGGCCTGATACTCCTCCCACTTCTTGTGTGGAATTGATGCTGGGTCGAATTTGCCCTCATCGGAAATAACAATCTGCTTGCCCTTTTCGCCCATGACGATTCGTGTGTTACCCCATGAGAAATCGTCCATGTGCCAGAAGGAATAGAGCGGTAGACCCAACGAGAAGACAGGAATAGCCAGCACATAGACGATCATCCAGCCAACCATTTCCCACTTTCTCCTTAGAATGAAAATGATCGCTTGTAGACCATATATGGCACCTAGAAGCACGAATGCCGTAAGAGGTATCGTACTAGTATTAAGGCCGACCAACACCAATAGATAACCGATATAAGCTACCGTTACCGGCTGGACAATGGTACTGAGGAGATCTAGGAAGACGACGAAGCGCATACTGAAACAGCAGAAACCACAAAGTTGTTGCAACGGAATAAGTTCGACAAGGTTGTGGACGGTCGAATTAATCCATCTGCGACGTTGTGACATGAAGACTTTCCAACTATCAGGTGCAATAGTCCATGCATGAGCATTGAAGGTGTATTTGGTCTTGTACTTTGGATGATGCTTGAGAAGTAGCGTGGTCAAAAATCGGTCCTCGCCTAAGTGCAACAAGTTCTTCATATGAAGAGTATCGACTCGGATCTCCGAGTACGCTTCGATAATCTCTCGACTGACGAACAACGGTTTCCCTGTTTCTGCAGCACGTATCCTGTACATGGTGAAACAGCCTGGCAGACAAGTCACAGAGCCAAACAAGCTTTCGAAGGCTTTTGTTAAATTGTGCGAGATGTAATATTCGTACACCTGAATCATAGTGGTGAAGGATGATTTGCCATTAGAAAGCGCCGTCTCTCCGCATATTCCAATGAGCCTTGTGTCATGCAAGAACGCGGCGACCATGCGGGAAGCAGAGTCAGGAGCCACCACGGTATCCGCATCGATTTGCAGCATAAATTCATAGAAAGTGGGATTGACTCCAATGATATTTCGTATTTGATGATGCATCTCTAGTTCCAAGGGATTCATGGGCTGATTGTAATGGACGCGATTAAGAAACCGCATGATAACTAATTGCGAGTCACGTTTGCCTCGGTTGCCAGGTCTCGAGACTTCAGAAGGCTTCCCAATTTTGACGACGACCAGGAAAGGAACAATATGACCTTGGACTTCATAGAGACCGGAATAGACTTTCCCCATGTTATGCTGCTTCATGCCCTCGCCCAAACTTTCGAAGCTCAGTGGTTCGGGGTCCACAGTCTCATTGACGCCGAGAATGTCCAAAACAATTCTTGGTGTAGGTCTGTCATTGCCTTGGCCGATAATCATGCCATCACAAACAATGACCAGTAACTTGCGTTTATCGTCATATTTCATCCTCGCAGCAGAATCGATGGCACGTCGCAGAGAGTCCTCGTCCTCAGTATATGCCGGTATCTGGCAAATAACGAATTTGTCAAGATTTTCCGGGATATTTTTCTTTCCAAATTGCAAAGCCGCGAAAAACTTGAAACCGATAACAGTAACTAGCAGAATGGATATGGCAAGTAGGATATACTGTGCGAATAGGCACTTAGCGGAATTCCTCGTGTCGACAGCACCTACTTGGAAGAGATTTTCGAGGCAGACCATCATGCGTTGCTTTTTTGCTGGATCCATAGCCAAGGCTTCCCAATTTTTGGTCACGTCGGTACCAGCACTCATTTGGAAGAGATTCACCACTAGGGGGTCCATGAAGTTAGGATCGGCGTTAGACGATACGGTTTGCCCTGGCGGAGCTTGGAGGCGACGACCACCTTTTACATAATCCGTGAAGTCGTATACCTTGCCGTAGAGTGTAGCTATGGAATATTGTTTCTTTGTTGCAAGCTGACTGACGTATTTCGGAGTGTAACCGACGTCACCCTGCTTGTATCTAGCTCGAAGTTCTTGCTGAATTTCCCAAAACCAATCTGGCCGCGAGTCATTAGTGAAATACCTGAAATCGTGATATCCCGCGTTAGGGTCGGTAGCACTGATTACGGTTGGCGATCCAGATATGTTCGTTGGGGTATAGCTGAGCTGCACGCTAGGGTCGACACTGCCAGTGACTCCGTTGCAGAGAGCGGAGACCTGGACCGGAAAAAGGTCCGTAGCGTCAACTCCTGCATAGGCCTCGAGCGATTTTTGCGGTATTATGGATGGATAGTGAGTGGGAATAAAAGCACCCAAATCGAAGACCTCGCCTCTGATCGCAACGAATGCGCTGTGACCGTTCTTGCCATTGTGCGAAGAAAGCTCTGCTGCCGAATAGACGTATTGATGCGGGCAGATGAGCCGCGGGAATATGACGATAAAGAAAACAACAAAGGCGCAACTGAACCAGATAAGGAGATTGATGGCAAGCTTCTCACGCCATGCCAGTCGAATATCCTTTCTTTTCATCCGACCAATCCACTTGATGAGGAAGTCTGGAATGTAGAATGTTAAGAGGTAAACCACGGCTAGCCATCGTTTTCGGCTTCCCGACACAGGCACGGTGTCGACCTCCTCCATCTTCTTTTTGTTGCCCTTCTCAGCCATCTGCTCCCTTGTTTCTAGGTTGCGGAACATATCCCCAGAATTGAAGGCGGAAGCACCAGCATCGGATCGAGCGTCGACTTCTCGCCCAGCAAAGTAACCTCCGTGCTTTGTCTCGTCACCATAAATATATGCTCCAGGGGATGGGTTGTTTTGGTGTGATGCCATGAGGTTGACCCTTGAATCTCCCATATTGTGGCTTTCCATTGGGGTTAACCCATCATCTCCGATATCACTGACGTTCGTATCAAAGAAGCGCCCTCCAGTGAAGCTTTTCTCACCCGATTTGGCCATCGTCGCCCAACACCTCTCGCTCAGGAAAACTCCAGTGCTACCCACCCGCGCTTCATTGCCTGGCCATCGCTTCTCGTCAAGTACCATTTCTGCTTTCTCTTTCTCGCTACCTATTACGATATCATTTGCTTCGGCAAGGCCAAGGAACTCCCCAAAAGGCAAAAATAGACTGAAGTCTGCGTTGCGTAATCTTTGGCTAATCTCAGCAATTCCAAAAGTCTGAATCTGTGTGCGGACACACTTGCTGTCGAACTGGTTGGCAATACGACGGTCATTCGGCTTTAGGCAGAAAATGAAGTAAGGGTTCGTATCTGGAGAGGAAATGGACTTGATAATGTTGTCTATTGATGAGAGAAATTGGCCCGAGGCACCTTGGTCAATGCCACCAATGCGAGTGTTGCCCCTGCGTCCTACTGCATTTTTGATGTCTCCAGTAGACGTTTCAAGGTCTTCGGTTGAGTGAGTGGCGCTCGTTGAACGTGCAGCAAGTCTCCCTGGTCGGTCGCCTCTTTTGCGTGCCATGCTCGGCATTCTTGAAGGCTTTGAGCTGACTTGGGCCTGCATGATCGCAGTTTTCTCATTTGGATGCATTACGGTATGTAGTGCTTCTTGGCCAAATAATTCACGGACAAAATCACTCTTGGTGGAATTGATCAGGTTCATTAGATCACCAGGAATGATCTCTCCGTTGTCTTCCACAAGTCCGTTGATAGGGTAGTCCACTTCTCCCGCGAAATGCCTCACGGTAAATGAGGCAGCAGGATTGTGGGTTGCAAAATTGCTGCCCGGCATTTTAGCGGTTGCACTACCTACAGTGATTGCAGCGTTCTTATTCTCGAAACGCTTCCGAATGCTATCAAGGAATTGGAGATCTGTTCGACCACGCCGGGTTTGGTCGTTGAGTATACTCAGGAGGCCGTTGCCATGCTTGAGAAGGCCTCGGACGGCATCGGTGTTGTCAAAATAGCTAGTCGCCGGGACACTGACCTCTTCGCTCTCCATGAGATCAGCTTTACGTTCGAAGAAGCTTTGCAAAGCGAAGTTATATAGAGCTTCCGTTGCAGCATTGTTGAGCAATTGGTCCAGCGTTGAGCCCGTGGAAGCTGATTGGGCAAAGCCTGGGAAGTCAATGATCGAGATAGTATTGGCAACGGCGTCCTCTAAAGCGCATGTCTTCTGATTGATTTGCTCAATGACATAGGCCACCAGAAGGGAGTACAGCGTCCGCGCGAGTTCATCCGCATTCTCACGAGCACCTTTAGGATCAAGCATGACCGTGACTCGTTCTCTGTGAATTGTCTTCGTTTTATAGCCGAGACTCGTCTCAAGATCTTGGGTGCTTATTCCAAGGAAAGCAGCAATAATGCCCAAGACATCCCTGTTCTTCACAGTGGTGACTGTCTCTCCACCTTCGTGTGAATAACCGCCGCTGTCATCAGCCGAGGGCATAGTAGATTGACTTGTAGTAAACTCCAGCTGGCCGATATGAAGAATGCTGGCCAGGATCTGGCAGATCTCTGCAATGTCATTCCGAGGAAATTCAAGCTTTCGCAGGGCCGTTTTGAAGTGCTGGAATCCTTCCGCGTCGTTGATCCCCACTTTGAGCTGCGTAGGATGACCGAGATACCGCCATCTCTTGTGGCCTATGGTCCCAGAAGATCTATTGCCACCAGCCACTCCACTTTCAGCCACAATGCCTGCATTGTCAAGACCAAGATGCGCTTTCTCCGCTGCACTTGTACCGGCTAGAAGATAATATAAGACGTGGAAACTCCGCTCGCCCGTTGGGACGGAAGCTATTCTGCTCCGTTCTAACCGATGATCTAATAATTTTCCTCCTATTAGAGTTGGGTTCATTGTTGAGGAGGCATCGTATTGTAGCTCATAGAAGAGACCTGCCTTAGAGGCAGTCGGCGTAGTGAGAGATTTGGTCGTAGTGAGGGTATCGAATACGAAGGCCGCAAGGGAAAGCTTTGTAGACAGTGGTGTGGACGAGAAAGAGAGTATTGAAGACAATAGGTGGGACCTTATGGTTGTCTTGCCAGAGCCAGATTCGCCACTATACATGCCACTAGATCAGCACTTGTCTCTCATTTGGACCGCCTGGTAGTTCCCAGACTTACAAGAATACCACGGCCTGGTTCTCCCCTCTGCCTCCCATTCTTGACCAGGCTCTTCCGGCCAGGTCTTCGGCCTCACCCATGGCACTTCCCGCTTTCCCGCCATCTGGACCTTTAGCAGATGATGTATAAGTGTTGACTGAGATCAGAGCCTGGGATGATAGTCTTGACACAGGTAGATTTACATGGAAACTGTGGACGGCATCAGCACTTGACCAGCTACTGGAAATCCGAAAGATTGTGCGCACCGACTGGCGAGATGGGCAGTCAGATGTGTATCTGACTGCAAATGAGCTGGTAATGCTGGTAACGACGGTTGTGCGTGTGAGGGAGTTGACCCGTTGAGCGAGTGGAGCGCCATGCTGGAGGCTCAAGAAAGGGCTCCTCAACAGAGGATATGGAATCCGGAAGGCACCAAGCTGGCAATAGAAGGAGAGATCTCCGAGCTCAACCCTTCCAATGTCAATCAGAAGAACATGTGGAAGGTGTTGACACGGGGTGATTGGGCCGGGGTTAGTCGTATTTTGACTGGAAGGAGGCGTCAGGGGCTGTGTTTTCGAACGAGAGTAAGGTGTCGCTGGTAAACGATCAAAATTGCAGTCAAACGAAGGTCATCTACAGAGAATTGGAATAAGTGAAGTGATACTGAAGAAGACAGCGCCTGGAGAGTGAAAGACGGTTGTGTTGCTAGGCTGAGATGTCCCCTGCCAAATTTTAGCCTCTCGGGACCGCGAAGATTTACGAGATCTGGTGTCCGTATAAGTTGCCACAGCCTCAATGGTATCCACTCTACTCAGTCCTATTCAATGATTCATATGGTTACTCTAGCGTCTATTATGATTCGTCAACGTTGTTATTCAAAGTCTATATCCAACATTTCAGGTCATCTTCGGACTGCTGGAGAGATCTCTGTTTACACTGCTGAGCGCCGGTTAAATCCATTAGCGCCACCCAGGCACGGGTCTCCCTGTGCCCTGCATAAAGCAACAGGAAATCAATAGATGGGGGATATACCATAAGGATAGTAAATCACAATTGAGCATGGTCACCTTCTACATCTCATAGAGCGTGTCACCCTTTCGAGACTCCTGACTTTATTGAAAAGGATCGAATACGAGGTCTGGAGGGTCTTGTAGCGTAATCGCTACTATTTTTGGTCGATCAAGCGGCGTCGGTAACGGCAACAGGGGCGAATGGTCTAGCTCTACTAGTGCCTAAGGTAGTCTGACCCTTGAGATTTCTAAACACCACCCAATCGACAACACTCAGTGCTCCTACGACTCTTCTCACGAAGAGTGGTAGTCGACCATCGAATTGTTGCTTCAATTCCTACACTCGTTTACAGCTATCGTCACTCGCTTGTACCATTCCCTCAATCACGTTTGATCTGGTGTCGCCCTCAATAAACAGCCTTGTCTGCAGCATCATAGACGCATTGAGGAGGACAAAATATTCCTAATATCAAAACCTGCAGCCGATTTCACTTACGTTGGCCTTTGGAGACTCATCCTCTAGGCTGCTGGCCATTTCCACGTCTGGCGGTGATTACCCAAAGCCCCAGTGGGGGACAAAACACTGGAGATGGATACGCCTAATCGAATGTCGACGTATTCGGGTACCTCTACTCCTGGTGGCATCCGATACACTGCCCAACAGTCAACCCAAGTGTCTACCACTACTCTGCTCAATGCGTTGCATACCAGCTATGCCTCTGCACGCCCTTACCGCCTCGACGCGAGTACAAGCTTGGTAGTCAACACCTGGCTTACGGCTGCCCACCCTAGTAATGAGGGCCAACGAGGTGGTACAGTAGATACTGAGCTCGCAAGGCAAGCGTGGGAGCATGCTCGGCGACGAGCCGAAGACGGCTGTGTTGTTCTAGGGTAAGAACCTATGTTGTCTGGAATCCAAATCTGCAAGATGTGCTGAACCCATCTATAATAGATCATTGCACCATTCGAGTCCCTCACTTTTTTCGCCCTTCATTTCTGCGCTGCCACTAGAGATCCCAGCGTCCTTACATACAGCGCTTACCGCTCTACGACCGTTCACACACTGCGTGACACCACACAACCCAGCGACGCCCCGACACTCTGCTCTTGCAGCTACATTTAGTCTTACTCTTACCGGAGATATCAACGGTGCTTCTCTATCGATCTCACAGTCGGGCATTGATATAAGTAGAGGGCTACTCAATATACCGCAAGAACCAGGCTATCGAGCATTTGACGTGTTTTACTACCTTCTTACGTCCGCGTCCACGCCGGCGGAGCGAGAATTTCTCAGCCTGAAGCACCCCTCCGCATACTCGCTGCTTAATAGATCCGGCACCTACGAACCTCCAAAGTACCTCCCAACCGCCGATGACACTGCCTCGGCGGAAGACTTCAGATCTGCCTTGAAGGAGATTGGTATCAAGGGCGCGGCTCATCGCAACCTAATCTCTACTCTTGCTGGATTGCTCAAGCTTGGAGACACAGTTGGCCTTCTTATCGATCAAGAAGACTTAGAAGACATATGCGAAGATGTTGGTGGTCTTTTAGGACTCGAGCCTGATGTCCTTATGCGAAGTTGCAGTACAGACGAGCGTCAGGTGTTGATTGCTGGCATCTATGAAGCTTTGGTAGACTGGGTTTTAATGAAGGCCAACAATGCCATATCCACCGAATTACAGAGGCAGAAAGATGGAGATGAAACCAGTGAAAGCGGTAGTGGTAGAGTCGGCGCTCGCACCCCGAGGACGGATGAAGACACTGGTGATACAGTCAATATCACAGTGGTGGAAATACCGGGCCAAGAGCTTGGCAAAGCCGCCTCCCTTCGTGGTATTTTTGATGATAATTTGGGCATCAATGCCGAAATGAAAGAGGATGGGATTGAAGTACCTGCTCCTGGTAGTTCTGTCTTAAAAGATATGCAGAATGCTGTTTCGGATGTTGCAGCAGACATGGGTATCACTACAGGACCAGTCGCAAGGGATCGAGCATTGGAACGGGAACGTCGAGAAGAAGTTCTAGAAAAGGTTGGAGCCGAAGCAGAAGCTGGTGGCTTCCTGAAAAAGATTCTATATCCATTGGAGGGACAAGGTATTCTAGGGGGCTTGAACAGGCGGATGGATCTTCCCGCTGTGCTCGGTAGTAGCAGAGTTTGGTATCACCTTGCTCTGCATCCTACGGATGAGCCACTCGCTAGCCTTGGGACCCTAGCTTCTACCACATCTGCCTGGTCCGCTGGTACAGTTTCCAAGCAGCTTCGATTGTGGAGGCTTCCGGAATGGGCAAATTACCGTAACAAGAGTCTCGACTTTACTGCTGACTTTGATATCGCCGAGTTCTGCAATCGATATTCACGGCTTGGCTGTCAGGAGGGTCGTGACGGAGTCGAAAGCTGGATTCTTGAACGTGGATGGAGCAATGGAGAGGTAGTGATTGGGCACGACCGGGTCTGGATCCGCGAGGGGGCTTGGTGGGAGGCAGAAAGTATGTTGGATCTCAAACCAGCTGAAACTTCCCCCTTTGTACATTCGCCCTACGACATGGGCAGCGGAGCATTAGACACCGGGTATTCTGCCAACCCACCAAATCCCAATGGAAGTGGATTTTTCCCCCAAATGGGCGAGGAGTATGGGAGCCGAGACAATCTTCTGTCACGAAAGCAGAGTATGGGTACGATGGGAAAGGGTGCAGCCAAGTCTGTCGCTCCAACTATGTCGCGGACTCTCAATACGAGGCCCGGCGACTACGGCCTCGGTGCCAAAGGTGATGACAAGAAGGGACAAATCTCCTACTACGACGATGAAATAAATCAATTCACCGGCGGCCTAGACCCCGAGCTTGCCGACCCAAGGTCCATTACTGCTGAGCCTGTCTCAAAGGGTCGTCGTATATGGGTTGCAATCGTCTGGGCATTGACTTTTTGGATACCTTCCTTTATGCTCCGCTACATAGGCCGCATGAAGCGCCCCGATATTCGGTTTGCGTGGAGAGAGAAACTCGTTCTTTGCTTGATCATATTCTTACTCAACGCAACCGTCATATTCTATATTGTTGAATTTGGCAGGCTTCTCTGCCCTAATTTCGACAAAGTTTGGAACCAGCAGGAGGTCGGCTACCACCAAGGAGACAATGATTTCTGGGTTAGCATCCATGGGAAGGTCTACGATATTTCCAAGTTCTGGCAGATAACACACGGGGACATCCAACCACTGGCGACCAAGACGCTAATGCAGCCTTTTGCAGGCTTGAATCTTGATGAATATTTTCCGCCGCCTCTGTCAGTTGCTTGCTCGTATCTAGTGCTGAATGACACTACACCGGCCCAATTACAAGCCAATACCACAGTTTTATATCCAGACGCTGTACACAAATCGGGACCTATACTTCAACCTAACCCCGCCACGAAATTGAACAGCATCAATTGGTACACTGATACCTTTTTGCCCAAGATTCAAGAATACTACAAGGGTGAGCTTGCGACTACCAAGAGTTCGGTGAGCTCTCAAGCTACAAATAGCCAACGCAATTGGGTAATTCTGTATGGCAAGATCTACGATCTCACGGACTATTTCTACACCAAGCAATTGTATGGTAATGTTGCTGAGTATTCTTTCATACCCAGTGAAGTGTCCGATCTCATCCAACAGGGTGCTGGTAGCGATATTTCCAATCAGTGGAAGGCCAACGATCCAGATTACGAGAAGACATTGAACTGCATGGACAATGCGTTTTACGAAGGTATACCCGACTTCAGGTACACTGCCAGGTGCCAGGTCAACAACTACATACTGCTCGCCTTTACAATCATCATTTGTTTGGTAATTCTTACCAAATTCTTGTCCGCCCTCCAGTTTGGCTCGAAGCGAAGACCAGTCGCACAAGACAAATTTGTGATCTGCCAAGTGCCAGCTTACACTGAAGGCGAAGATCAATTGCGCAAAAGTCTTGACTCATTGACAGCGCTCCAGTACGATAACAAGAGGAAGCTCATTTGCGTTGTGTGTGATGGTATGATTGTTGGAGGGGGTAACGATCGGCCAACCCCAAAGATTGTACTCGATATACTTGGTGTTGATCCGAAAATCGACCCTCCGGCATTGCCATTCAAGGCAATAGGAGAAGGAAGTGATCAGCTCAATTATGGCAAAGTCTACTCAGGTCTCTACGAATATGAGGGAAACGTAGTCCCATATATTGTCATAGTCAAGGTTGGCAAGGAATCCGAGCAGACCAAGTCAAAGCCTGGGAATCGAGGTAAACGAGATTCCCAAATCCTCCTTCTCAGCTTTCTCAACCGGGTCCATCATCGCTCGCCAATGTCTCCACTTGAGCTGGAAATGTTCCATCAAATCAACAATATCATTGGTGTGGATCCAGAGTTGTATGAATACCTATTCATGCTTGACGCAGATACGAGCGTCAAGGAGGATTCGCTCAACCGTCTTGTGGCAAGCTGTGCTAATGATGCAAAGATTGCTGGTATCTGTGGCGAAACTAGCTTACAGAACGAAGAACGTACTTGGTGGACCATGATCCAGGTTTACGAATACTTCATATCCCATCATTTAGCGAAAGCTTTCGAATCTCTTTTCGGCTCGGTCACATGTCTGCCTGGATGGTGAGTTGCTTGCGCGATTCTGCTACATTCAACTGCTCCACTATCGCTAACGTTTTCTAGTTTCTGCATGTACCGACTTCGAACGTCAGACAAAGGTCGACCATTGATCATATCCGACAAAGTCATCAACGACTATAATGTTTGTAACGTGGATACATTGCACAAAAAGAATCTTTTTTCTCTTGGAGAAGATCGCTACCTTACAACACTCATGACCAAACACTTTCCGCAAATGTCCTACAAATTCATACCAGACGCGTATGCTAGTACCGCCGCTCCAGAGTCGTGGAGTGTTCTTCTCTCTCAAAGGCGCCGATGGATTAATTCCACGATCCATAACTTGGCCGAGTTGGTCTTTTTGAAAGATCTCTGTGGCTTCTGCTGCTTCAGTATGCGTTTCGTCGTCTTCATTGATCTCTTCGGGACAATCATTCTTCCGGCTACCTGTGGATATCTGGGCTATTTGATCTATCGAGTGGCGACGCACTCAGGGCAATTCCCCTTGATCTCCATCATATTGATTGCGGCTGTCTATGGTCTACAAGCTGTCATATTCATTCTCAAACGACAATGGCAACATGTTGGGTGGATGACAATCTATCTGCTCGCTTTTCCCATCTACTCCTTCTTGCTGCCAATATACTCATTCTGGAACCAAGATAACTTCACTTGGGGCAATACGAGAATTGTCGTAGGTGAGAAAGGGAACAAGCAGATTGTGGCTATTGAGGACGAAGGCTTTGATCCTCGAAGCGTTCCGCTCCAAAGGTGGGATGATTATGCTGCTGCGAACAATTTGCCAGGCCGTCGCGGCATGAACATGGAGAAGGCCTATCAAGATGATTTTGGAAACAATGTCTATGAGCTGGATGACATACACTCTGTCTACTCTTCAGCCAAGCCAGCCTCTACAGTCCTGACAGGCTTCCATGGTGGACCTCCGGCGTATATGCCGCCTCAATCACCTGCGGCTTTTGGCCAACCAAACAGGCAACAATCCTTCACGCCATACAAAGACCAACCGCAATACTCCCGTCCACACTCACGACTGCAATCCATGGCAGGCCTGAGCGACCATTACACAGATCATCCGTATCAAAGAATGAGCAATATGCCAAGCACGGACAACCTCATCGCCATGCAATCACCGCCCTTACGACAGAGCCGAAGCCCCTTGGGCTACGCAAGCAGACCCGTCAGCACGGTCGATTTCCGAGGTGTCTACAATGGTCCAGATGATAATGCAATCATAGAAGCGGTTCGTAGCTGCCTTACAGAGGTTGATCTGGACAACGTTACGAAGAAGCAAGTGCGAGCGCTGGTGGAGCAGCGCTTGCAGACGGAGTTAACGGGGGATAAGAAAGTTTTCTTGGATCAGCAGATTGATGCTGAATTGGCGAATATGTAATTGCTAAGTTTTCATGGGTATTTGTACGTAAATGTAAAGACTTTCTGGCATTTATGATGGAGCAGAGGATCGCATTGGGCAAGAGGCTGGAGTTGGAACATAGCATCTGATCGGCGCCCTTCTTGAATGGGACTGTTTTATTTACATGCCTACCTAATGCAGCATCTTTGTATAGATATCGAATTGCAGACATGTACGGAGTACTCACAGTGGCTGGATCCGAAAGACGCCATCACCTCATACCTGCTCCATGCTTTACACACAAGGCCTTCCACATCACTTCCAACATTCCGAACCTATGAAATCCAAAACAGCTCATCATAATCCAAGTCCCAGCTTACTTACTTCCCCTTCGAAGAAATCTTGCGCTCTATACCTTTCCACGCCCCTAACCAACATATACGGCCACAGACTGAAGAAAATACGGCATCCCGTCCGCTCTGCCAACGTCAAGCTCCAGATCGACCTGTTAGAGGTTGCTGTATGTGTTATCTAATCTTTTTGATAAAGTGGGAATGGAGTCTCTGGGTCGGTGACGACTCAAAAAACATAGTTGATGAGTGGGTATATATGGTAAGGAACGCTCATTTTCACTCTCTTATTTCTGATCTGATTCTAAAACGCCTGAGTCGCGCTATGGATACAGCAAAATTTGGAGAATAACAATAACAATGTCGATCATTCATTCAGCAAAGTCACCTGATTTGAATCCTCAAACCCCCAGCTCTGGGACCGCTCGCTGATCATAAAATATTGCGTGCTGCTTTGCGAGCTTCGCTGATAATCCACTGTCTCCATGCATGTGGGAAGAAATACATGACACAAGATGATTCCATGCCCTGAGATACGCCTTGACACGAGCGTTTTAATAGCATTGAAACGGGAAGGATGGTGAGGAGGTGTGTGGAATCATGGATATTTACTACGGGCTTTCATCCGGGACAATAAGAGGTATATGGCAGGGTAGGGGGGGTAGGATGCGGGCTTCGATATGGCTGAGCAGAATTGAATGTTGGCTTGTTGGGATATTTGTATGCTCTCTATGCGGTTCCGACAAGGACGAATGGAGAGATTGGAGTGATGGTGATAGATGATGGAGCAGTTTGCTGTTTCGGATTGAGAGAGTCCTTTGTGGCTGGCTATCGTGATTCTGTTGCTTTTGCGATTAAGTTGGTAGGTCTTATATATTGACGTGTTGCGAGAGTCTTGGGATGGGTGGCGACTTAGTTGTATGTCAATCTTTATACCCTGATTGATCTATGTATTGCTATGCAATCCCTTCATCAATGTCTAGTATTTCTGCTTTTCAGTAAATTAATGTTTCGGTTGAGGAGAGTGTATGAGGCTGATTAGAAACAAGGACTCACGTAAGTGACGAGAAATATTCATGCATCAGTCGATGGCTTCTTCATCACGGCCTTATTCTTTCAATGTAAAGGCGAGGGTTCTAATGCTCGCCAGCGTGTCTGGATAGTCAGCCCCGAATTTTCTCTTGAAATCCTTTTCTGCACCCGTCTGCAGCTCTTCTGCCGCCTCACCTTGACCTTGATGCGTGTATATTGTCGTAACGTTCGCCATGCTTATCTGAACTGAACTCTCGATGCAATAGAGCGGTAGAGCAGTTGTTTCATAATATTTGATAAGACTTCTTTATTTCATGACGGCTTCATGTCTGAATACCAGAATTAGGCGGTCGAAATAACTTATGCCTACACCGACGCGTGAGCTGACTGGTCCCACGGTCCAGTACTTCGCCGAACGACAATGAGCATTTGAAATAGAGCATTTCAAGTCGTGTTTTCTTGTTCTTCTTGAGCCTCTGATCGGCGCTTTCTCGTAAAAATATATTGGTCTCGCCGCGCATCACTTTCTTAGTCGGGCAATACCTGAGCCAAATACTATTTATCAATAATAACATAACTAATAACATGTCTTTTGAAGAGATCCAAGGGGCTCTATCGACCAAAGATATATGAAAAGGCACATCAAATATCTCGTAAAGAAGGAGTCAAGAGCCGTACCTCTTAAATGATCTCTATAACCATAGGCTTATCCGTAAACCAGTCAAAATCCACCTCTACAGACTGTCCATCATTAGTAAGATCTGGGAAAAGGTACCCTTTACGGTCACCATAATAGGAGAATTGTCCGATACGGGAGTATGTTTTCCTCTCCGGAGAGCTCCACCGAAGAACCAATCCCTGGCAGTACAATTTGTCCCCGTCGTTTCTCCGAGAGATCTCTGCAACTAAACAACCAGCGCTTTCCTCTACCTTGTCGATCTCAACCTCTTCAACGTCAGAGTGCATCGCGGCGGTAGCGTAGCAAACGGCGGATTTGCCGAAGCCTAGAATCATCACCTCATCTTTAAATGTTCCTGGAGGCCTCAATGGCGCCTTGGTTCTCACTCCTGGAACAGTACGAGCGGCCAACACTAGTCGGCCGGAACCCTCGCGGATTAAGCCATATGGTGCTGTTTCGTTGGCAGGCTCCGTCTCGCAGCTAAGAATCTCTGCAACGCACTCGGATGGCCTACACATCTGGCCAAATTGGACCGGCCCGTTTACAGAGAGCCATGACCATGAAGGGCCTTGGTAGGTTGTTGGCTGAGGTATATTCCTGGGACTCAAAATGTTGTGGTCAATCTTCCAAAGCAATCCAAATTGAAAGCACGACTTCCAAAGACCAGCAATGTACTGATCCCCGGATAATTCGGCGAAGATTTGTGCAATTCCAGAAATGGCCAACGCGCGATCGGATGAGAGTGTCAATGCTCGCTCGGTATATGTTTCGCATATTTTCATCCAATGCTCCATAGAATTTAGATACTCCTTGAATTGGCTGTTCCTTGGTTGGCCATAAAAGTCAATCGTGGACTTGGTGGTGCGGATGTTCTCGAGGTCCAAGGCTTCTGTCTTTCGCTTGCTGCTGAAGTTCACATCCCTCCTCCAACCATCCGTAAAACCTTCGCGGGAGAACCCCGAAGACCTTGTTTCTGGACATATCCATCTCGTTTGCCGAGAGCCGAATTCGATGATCCTAGAGGATAACAACCGCTCCTGAAGGGTCCAGCCCCTTTGGTCGATTGGCTCTACCGGTTCAAACCGGTCACCATCACCATCATCATCGAGCTTTACAAGAGTGATAGAACCAAGCTCACCATCGAAGCAGCGATATGGAACAATGGCGCCTTCTCTAGGGCCAGGAAATCTTTCCCCTAGAAATCCCTCGGTGGCCGAGGACGATCGGGCTGCCGCAATAGTGACCGTAGCACTGCCGTAGATGGAGGTCATTTTAGCAATTTCAACAGATTTGTCATTGGTATCGTCCTGGATAATACAAAGTGCATCTATCCAAAGGTACTGTAGTCCTATTCCCTGACAGACCTTTGCGGCATCCTTGATCGTTGGCAGTTGCTCCTCGTACGGAATCGCAGTTCCATACGAAAGGATATTGGAGCTAAGGCATTTCATAGGCTGTTCACCGCCCCAGCAATAAGTAAGTGCCCCAAATGGAACGCGTCCTAATTCCTCCGTCTGGCGGAGTCGCAAGCTGATAGTTTCCGATGTGCCTGTAATTTCGATGAGCCGCGTGGGCATTACACCCAGCATGGTTTTGCAATTGTGATGTTCCTGGCAATCATTTAACCACGAACATATTCTCCCAATATTCGTGCTTGAGCCCGGGTATCTCGCGATGGGCCTGTTCGAGATGGCACTTGAGGAGGGATCTTCTGGTTGTGCGAAAGCTTGAAAGCCATGTCTTGTTCGGTAAGCAATTTTTTGGGTTACGGGATCCCATAAGCCGAAGAATTGGATTAACTCGATATCAAGCGGGTTTCCGGTGCCTTGGTACGTTGAAGCCCACAGACGACATTGGCTCAAAGAATCTCCTAGGCTGGGACTAATCTTGTGTAATGTGTTTTCCGGGCATGGCTCCCCAAGCCATCTACGAAACCACAGCGACGAATCTCTGAAGGCCCACCCTAGTTTCTTGTTCGGGTCATCGATTATCATATCTTTTTGAGCGATAGTATGAATTGTCTCCCGGGAGATCCACTCGTCATCCATGATCCAGTTGAAAAGCTGACAGCCAGCCGCAGCGCCGTTGCAAAGTTCACCAAACGTGACATCGAACAGCGCGCCTCTTTTAGCCATGTTCGTCTCATCTTTCTGATCAGTCTCTGTTTGGGAATTCGCTCCCAAGGTTCCTGTCTCCAGCCGGTCGTTGAGATCGAGAAGGGCCTTCTCCGACTTTTCAAATTCGTGGCGCAGATCGAAAACGACCTTCTGGCATTGATCACATGAATGCGGTTCGACTTGAACTAAGTCCATCGTGAGATAAGAGAAAATTAGTGGTGGTGGTCTGTTATGAATTTATGGGCAATATTCAGGACAATAAAGAAGACGAATATGAATATACGATCGTGGGCTGGAGATTAGGCATTAAGCCATGCACGAAATACGCCTAGGTGACAGAAGTGGCGCCCTCAGCCCCTTGGGGTCTAGATGTTTGATCCCCATTAGGACAGTCTAAACCACTTCAAGAACGCGTTAGGACAACTTTTTGGTGTGTGCCGCCTGTGGCGTACCATAGCCAGTAACGAAGTCAGCAAACGCAAACCTCACCGCCAGCCTCGGGATTGCCTCTCGGCCCCGAGCAGGCCCAGGGCGGATCCCGTGCTCCTGGTGCAGGGGCTGAGTGTAGAGGTCAGCCCCGTGAGAAAAGCCCCTTGAAATTAGGTGACTTCACTTTAGTAGGCGCCCTGAAGTCACCCCTAAAACCTCCAAATTCTGATGTCCAGAGTCGCGTGTGAGGCTATCATTGTTAGATAGATGGCGGAATGAGGTGGATGGCAAACAGATACGGAGAGTGACACGAAAAGTCTTGATTTACGATAACTAGTTGCGTCAAAGCCCTAACCCTAACTCTAAACAAGGCCCTTAGAGAGTGTTGATATCTTCAGGGTACTGAATGGCCTAGACTTCAATTTCTTAAGGGGTAGTTTAGGCGAAGGGCCCTTAAGGAGGACCTGCATGGGGTGTTAATAGCTCCTTAATAGGGCTTTGCTAGGGGGCCTGAAGCGGGTGTTGTCTAGGCACCCTTCTAGGGTCAGTTTTTAGGTTAGTGTCAATCTCTGTAGGGTGCCTGTAGGATGCGCACGGATTTGAATGCGGGCGCTCATCTAGGGACCAATCCTGGGAAACTTGCCTGTTGTCTAGGCGCAGCCCCAGCTCGTTCAGGGCCGCAACCGGGCCGCCGCTTTTATGGCGAGCAGGTGCCGTTCCAATCTACAGAGGTACGCTCACATGGCTCACCGCTCAATTTACTACTTGTCGGTCCTTTGCATTTCAGATTGGGAAACTTGAAAAATGCTACTGCCTTTGATATGATGAGAAGATAATCTCCACAAATGTCGTTGCTTAGAATAATCGCTAGGGTGCCCTTAGGCATAGATGTCTTTCTAGGCTTCGTTCAGTCAGTCAGGCATGGCTATGGGATTTTTAAGTATGTTTCGGCATGTCGTGAATAGTCAGATGCATGTTTAGATGCCGATTATATTATGCCTATCGCCGATGAAGTTTGAGTATAATACATTCTACCAAACCGGGCGAGATATATGTCTGTGAATATAACAATATATAAGCTCGAGAAAACGCGTGGCAATTTTTTCTGCTTGACGTTTATACACTCGTCGCTTCGCTTCCGTAACGCACTCGACGACGCCATTTGACAAACGCATTGGACAGAAAGGCAATGGTCAATACGAGAACGGTAGCGGGTATACTGATGATGAAATACCATGCAATTGAAGGTGGTTTAACAACGAAGATGTCGACGTTCATGCCAAAAATGCCCTGTTAAAGATTAGTCCTCGCTGGCGCCGGACTGTGGGACTTATCATAAGGGTACGGAAAGATGAGGGATGAGTACCGATATCGCTATTAATGGGAAGAAAATAAAGGTTATCCAGCTGATGCGGCCCAAATCACGACTCTCTTGCTGCGCAGCCTGGGCTTGGCGGACATTAATTATATTGTAGACCTTAGAATGAGTCAGAATGATGGCACTAAACAGCACAATATCGGGCAACGGAGCGGCTTTACAAGGTCTGATATGCTCTGGCCCCGAGACCTGAAGTCTTCCGCAAACGTCTTCTCAAACGCCATCAAACTCTCGCTGATCTGGAGGAATGCGTCGTCCGGTAATGCAACAGGGGATTGGGTATTTGGGCAGTCAAGGAATGTCACCAGCTGAGTCAATTGCGCTCTGGTGTTTGAAACCGATTCTCGCTGGGTCGCTATGAGCTTCTGTATGACGTGCCACTTCGACATGTCGCGCCAGGTACGTTCTGCAATAAGCTCGAGATCCTCAACGCTCTGTTTGTAGAAATCTGTTTGTTCCTGTCTCGATACTTGGTAAGACTGATAGTGATTCATTATGGGAATTATCAAAGAAAAAGATGTGTACCCTGTATATGATGTGCTTCAAACACTCCTCGATGATATCCTCGAGATCATCAACTATTTTCTGCCAGATCGTTGCCGCAAGCTTATGTACGATGACAATGGCAGTGATTTCCGTGTCTCGGGGATTCTCATAGTCTGCGGGGTGATCTCACAAACTCGATGTATCGGCATCGGGAGAAATCCATTTAAGAAATGGCAGGCCATCATTAGGAGAGTAGAGCTCGTTAAACAGTATGACGGTTCTTCGATGATCCAGTATGTTGTTCGAGGTCCACGAGTTAGGACAAAGAGGCGATAATGTCAATCGATCTGTGCTGGTCACCCGGATAATTGTTGCTACGCCTGTTGTTCGACGAACAATATAGGATCCACCCTGTTCATGTTACTAAATATCCTATTAATGCCCAGGATCCGTTATTCGACCTCGGCATATTTAAGATGCATGAAAGTTCCATCTCCATTTGAGACTGTATCTCTGAGTGTACTGAGCCAGTTGAAACCAAAATGATACAAGAGGCGGTCTACACGAAGGTTAGTAGGGCAGCCTCAGCGAACTATGTGATTCAAGCCAGAAAAAGATGCAGCACACCATTTGAGGCCAGCCAATGCCCTCCAGACGCTGATACACCTTTCGGGATAATTCCCAGATCAATCCGCTCAGACGCTTTGCTGAGAAAGCGCTCAAAGTTCCTTAGAGCCGGGTCTTCGTCCCAATCTCCTGTATGATCAGAGGCGACATCCTTTACATATTTGCGGCAGAGTAGATGGCGTGCAGACACCCAGTTGTTCTCATAACTGTGAATTATTAACGCCCATATCTTATTGTGGAGAGCAAGACAAACTATATACGATCCAAAGGTTTGAATTCTTGACCAGCTTGCCATACTTCAGGAGCATAGAGGAGCTGCCGCTTCACAGCAATCTCTAATTGAAGAAATGTAGTGAGACCACCTGATACTGATTGGTACGATATCCGATGGGGGGCCGACGGATTCAGGATCGCAAAGATATCAATAGCTCTACTACGGTCGGACGGGTCGAACGAGGGTGGGGGGTCTGAGGGGTCTTTAGGGGAGCCATAGAAACCACTTTTCACTATTATCACCATACTCGGTATAAAATATAAAGATTGACTATACAAGAATGCCAGACAACATATATGTATATATATTTACATCCACTATAGCGCCCAAAGGAGCAATGGAGCATAGGAAGAAGGGCCGCCATTTGGTGGGGGTCGAAGATTCGCGCCCGGTCTCACACCTCTTACAGACTAGGGTGAGCGTTGCCGTAGCCGCGCGACACGGGTGGCCCTTGCGCTAGCTCAGGGGCTTCGGGAGTCAACCCTACAGGGTGCTCAATCAGGGGCTACAACGAGTCGAAGGGGCTTCTCAACGTTGCTTGGCCAACAAAACAGAGGTTTGCGGCGACCTCAACAGGTACGGGCGAGGCGGTAGTGGGTGCGCCTCTCGCTCTGGTGATAGGGTGTGCCCCGTAGATCATTGGGGCGGTGCAAGGCGGAAGCCTCGGGTGGACTGTTGCCTACCGTAGGCTTAAGTGGTGGCAAGCCATGATACTATTTCCTAACTATAGTAAGATACCAATGACCGGCATCGATCAGGGTGCGTCCATTTCGCGATGATAAAAGCCTTTCAATACTAGGTCGGATTAAGATGAGTCTCGCTCTACAGTCACTTCAGGCCCAATAGACCAGGTTTTCTTCATATTTCAACTCTAAAGAGCCGCTTGGTTGAAGAGGACTCTTAAGGCCATTCATCCGTCCACAACGACCCGCACTGGAAGCTCCTGTCCCCACAGGCTTATTTACGAGAGCTGCTCAAGAACCATTGAATTCCTTGGCTACAAGAGTACCAAGTGCATTGGCCAATTGATAAAACGCCTTCTGGTTTTCTGTTTGGTATGAAGCTTCTGCTACTCTTCGCAGCTACTAAGCCACCCCTGCGCGCTTCTTGAGATTTTTGCTACCAGCTTGATGCGCGTAGCTGGTGACCGGTTACTCTGTCGGAAATGGCGGCGCCTACATTTGGTTTCTCCATAGGAGACTTCATCGCTCTGATTGAACTGGCAACTGAAGTATACAAGGCTTGTAGAGAGACAGGAGGTGCCCAACACAAGTCCATGCTTGTTCTTGTCGAGCTTCGAGCCTACATTGCCCTCCTGCAGAGACTGCAAGGCTGTAATAACGAGGCATCAGAGGAAATCAAGAAGCTGGTATCGATTTGCCAAATACCGGTGCAGGAATTCCATGCGAAGATGAAGGGGAAGTGGGAAGGTTGCGATACATCAGCAATCTCAAAAAACCCTATCAAGCACACATTGCGGTCCACTAAACTTTTTGGCGAAAAGTTGAGTGGGCTCTCTTCGATGCCGAAGAAGTCGAGAGACTCAGAACTCAAATTGCGCAGCCACTGTCTGCTATCTCGATCTAGAGTTGAGGTATTCCTAGACTGAACTACTCATGTCAACATCTGACAGGTTTCTACAGGTCTTCGCAGTCTGCAAAAAATGCATTGGTCGCTAAGAAGCTTGACTTAATCACAAGCTTGAACATGAGAAATAGGAAAGCAAACCGTTTCCTATCGCGCAATATGCTGAAAGTCCAAGAAGACTGCAAATCTATCATGCAAGGATACTATCAGCAAAACATCGCCCAATATTCGGCCGTGTATGACAATTTTGAAGACCTCAGGACGCATGTACAGAAAATGATCGACAGTGTTCCCCCTCGTATAGCGCAGAAACCTGAAGCTCGAACACCTAATATCTCAACGGGAACTAACATCAATGAGGTGGGCGATGTACAGACATGCGGAGAAGCCTTTCTACTCTTGTGTGAAACCAGACTTCTTCTCAGCCGCTTTACACTAATCCCTCGCTTGGATAAGTATTCGGCTGCTGTTCGCCCCATTCCGTGGATGGGTAATTCAAGTGTAAGTTCTACGATCACGCCGAGATCTAAAGCTTATCGAGTTATCATTTAATAGGGTTTTACCATTTCTCAAAGGACTTCAGCTCCTTCTTAAAATCATTCCTGCGGCTCCGAGCCTGTTATCATCAGATAACATCATATTCATGGATGTTCTGGGGAGACGAGCGAGTTTGTCTTATGTCGAGTTTAGCCATTGGCCTGTAAGTCATCGCTCGCAGCATAGTACACAATGGGTGCTGGGTGAGGTAAACTGAGGTCAATGGCACAGGTATTCGAAGCCAGACTCCGCGTAGCCTTTCGAGGCCTCCCGGGTGAGACGAAAGTGCTTCAAGGGCAATACCGCCTCCTCGATACCTCTCGCGATAAACTACTCAGCCCACAGCGCTGGACGGAGTCGGTTGCTCCACGCTCGGGGATCATCATGTCTGTGGTAGTAGATGGTATCAAGAGGAAGAAAGGATTATGTTCACAGCCCGCTTGCAACCTCGAGATTGGCGATCGTGCTCTTTGGTATGTTTCAAGCGCCCATTGTACTAATTACAATGTGTTGATGAATCATAGCCCTCGATGCGGCACGACTTCTTACGAAGAGTACTTAGCTTCTTACTCTACTCTACGCGATCTTTCAACGACTGATGAATATGCCCTAGCCTCGACCCTGTCGTCAACATATATCTCGAGGCCAGCACAAGGAAAGAGGGCAGAATTGGGAACAATGATCCCCACTGATAAGGATCAGCAACAAGAAGATGAATTTCGATACTTTAAATTCATTCACGTGCTCAAAGCTAAGCTCTCTGCTCATGGAACCTCCCGTTTTGTGCAAGCATCTCGAAACTGGTGGCTGAGTCTAAATGAGCAGCTTTTGAAGACAATGATAGAGCCACTGAAACCAAGAGAGAATAGGGAAGGGTATCTATTCATTTCCGTAGCAGATGACGCTCCCGGACTGTGCCACATATTGTCCACCTCAGGCCCCATTCATGAAAGGCTCCAACACTTTTACAGGTCCTGCCAGCGCAGGCCGACACTCGTCAAAGACCCTGGGCAGCGGCGTGTGAGCAATCTGTCACGACTAGAGAGGTTGGTCCACATCGAATTGTCCCAATACCAGTGCACTGAAGAAAGGTGCAATCGCTGCCGTGTGAACCATTCCGAGTGGTTCGAGCTATCCCCAGAGAAAGCCCTCGCGGTCATTGAACGTGGGATGCGATGGTTAGATCTGCAGCCTTACAACGCGGACGGCCTTCTCAAGCAGACCATCTCTCCGGCAGCTTGGCTAAACCGATGGTTGGGAACATGATTGGCACAACGAGCAGATGTAGATCTGCATCAATAAGCTGTCGAGCTTCTTCTTCGGCATGACGCTACTCCGTTATCTTCCTGATATTGATTAGTTTATAGGAAAGTGTGCCCAGAGGCTATATTACTCCAGGTATAATGTTGAGATTGTAGACTACGGTCTAAAATTATTGCAAATCATCATCCTAATGCGCTTATCATCCACTTCCAGGGCTGACTGACCCCGCCATTGTGGAACCAGGAGCTTACGTTCGCTTCACTCACCCAATATCTGTTGGAATGACCACCTCAGTGAGTATCATCTCTCGTGTAGAAACGTCGAAACTCGGAGACTATACAACTGATGTCTCTTAATTCATGTTCTTCCCTGATTTACATATAATAAACTTAATTCTTCGCACTTTGACTTGATCAACCCCTCTACTAACTGCATGTCTGTGGTGGATAGTCTAAGAGCATCATAATATCATCAAAGTCTTTCCTCAACCATCTTCAGAAAATCACCAGGTAGTGCTCCACCACTGATTGTTTGTTTCAGTATTCTAATATCCAGGGGATAGTATTATAAGAGAAACGCTTAACTATTCGTCTTCTAGGAAAATAGATTGAAGACTAGGTGATCCTTTTTCTGAGAGACTGTCTTTCAACTGCAGTAGTGCCTTTACTTGGATTTACTCAACGGTACCTCTGGCCTCCTTCCCCACCTTTTCTTGAGTCCGAATCTGCAACTGCTCCTTGGCCATGAGCTTCTTCAGTATGTGGAAATGGTTCCTAATGGCAGGATATATGCGACCGGGGATCCTTGGGCGATGCTGAGATCATATCATGCAATTGTGTCTATTGCATTAGCTGGTAATGTATTTGTAAAATGGCGTCTTTATCTGATGAATAATGACGGCACTGGATCTCCATCGGACAAGTTCGTCTGTACGTGCTATTAGGGAGTATTCTCTCAATAAGTATAGATCGTCCCCATTGTATGTCGCAGCACATTAAGGAGATCTTCGTGTGAGAAAATAGCCCCCTGAGAACCCCGCAACTTCGGTTCAATGCGGATAAACTTTAGAGTTGTGTAATGCTCTCGAAAAATTAAGCGCCTCCACGTAGTATTCGGCGTTCTGGCTACATGCGAACCACTAGAATCGCGAGCTACCTTGCTTCTCGAACGCTGCAAAATTTTGGCCTCGCTACAGAAAAGACGAAAAGCCGAAGAATACGAAGGACATTCACCGATCGATGTCTTCAGCTGCGTCTGAAAAGATGCATTTTGTCGTTATTCTTGCTCCCTGACAAAACGCGTGTAGAGCGAATATTAGCTCACTTATGATAGGCTCGCCACATGGTTGTACCTCCAGCTTTTTACCCAGCATCCTTGCTGCATTTACATGAAACATAGATCTGGCTTAGCAAGGAGAACATGCGGGGTCTCATTTGTAAGATCTCGTATGCAGCAGATGCAGGAAGCAAAGCAAAATTCGACAACCCGAGACTTTCCGGGATTCGAACGAGTTCAAAGAATCTCTCAGAGGGGCTCGCAGTACTGCATCAACTATAAAGTCAAGCAGAACTCCAGGAATATTGCCAGGATATTTCTTAAGACTCAAAACACATCAAGCCTCATCTTAAGAGTATATTTACACAAATCTATTTGCAATCATGCCAAGTCTGCAAGGCGTAATGAAATGTATGACGGGCTTCCTTGCCACGGTGAGTCTCTTGACTTCCTCTCTCGCCAGATAGATCACTGATACTAGGGGTGATTCTTGCATCCACTGACATGTACCAGGGACCCGTCTCAGACATGGCAACAGATGTGACCCCGAATGCTGCGGCCGTATCAGTCAACAAGCGAAGTCTCGCCGCCGTTTCATGGGACTGCAATCGCCTCGATGCATTCGGTATTGGAAGCGATAACGCTTTATGGACAACTTACTGGAACAGCCCGTCCGACAAAATCGACTGGATATCCCTAGGCGGCTATGTTATCAGCCCACCGGCCGTGGTCTCTACCCAACCCCATAGTCTTGACGTTTTCGTCCGAGGGTCGGACCACGCAGCATGGGTCAATCATTTCGACGGGACCTCATGGTCAAGCTTCAAGTCTCTCGACGGCTGGTTCTCTAGCGCCCTCACCGCGACCTCTTGGGGCCCGGGCCATCTGGATGTCTTTGGACTGGGAGGGGGATACGACAAGGCAGCCTACCACAAAACTTTCGACAGCGGCTCGTGGAGTTCTTCGTGGGAGAACTTGGGGGGAAATTGGACGAGTGATGTTGCTGCCATTTCATGGGGTCCAGGCCGTATCGACATCTTCGCAATCGGCACAGACTACAACATGTATCGAAAAGTTTACTCGAGTGGATCCTGGGCCAGCTGGGAAAATCTTGGGGGCAATTTCAACAGTCCACCAACTGTCGTTTCTTGGGGTCCTGGCCGTTTGGACGTGTTTGGAATCGACAACAGCGGCGCCTTATTACACAGGGCTTTCGATAATGGAGGGTGGGGTGGCTGGGAGAGTCTTGGAGGCACATTGTACAGCGCGGTTTCGGCCGTGACTTCAACCTTCTTCGACATAAAGCGTATTGACGTTTTCGGTTTAGGTTCATCTCAGACCTATTATCGTAAGACTTGGACCGGTACAGCTTGGACATCTTGGGTTTCGCATGGTAACAGCAATTTCAATACCGAGCCTTTAGTCGCTAGCAGGGGCCCTAATAGCCTCGACATTTTCGGTATTGCTAATGATAATTCTGTGTGGCACGAGGCGTGGAACGGGACTGATTGGACGCCTTCCAGCACTGGTTGGGAGAATCTCAAAGGGCAGTTCATCAAATTCAGCTGAAGCGGCTCCAGAAAAATTGATTTGGTACTACGAGCACCAATGAACACTTCGCTACGGCACTCGATTTCCTTCCGCGTGTTCACGTTGTACTTAGCCCCCAATATGTCAGTCATTATCTTACCCTCAGTCGTTTCCACGCTTGTCTATCATGGCAGTACGAACGCCAAACACAATTTCAATCTAGCTTCCATGTTTTCCTGCTATGAACATTCTAAGAGGAATATACCAAAAGTATTGATTTGCGCTAAGATTATGTGAAAGTAGCCCTAACCCTAATGTCCGGTTGCTCTCTGGAGCAGTTGCCTACTGCGTAGATGATTCCTGTTCTGATCATAGGCTGTCTAGGGCCTTAGATTGTTGGGGCCATAATACCCCTACATAGTAGATAATTTTTTGTCAAGGACGACGTCTTGGACCCAGAGCGCCCCTAAAGCTCGGGCTTGCGCTAGAGCAATCGTCGGAGGAATGGAGTTTTCTGTCGTTGCCGCTTTTCCTTGGAGCTCTGCGCCTGAAATCTCAACCATTACAACCGAGCCGTCAGCTCACGTAGTGGCAAAACACTGACCTGGATGAGAAAGAGACACGTGATGCTTCCTAATAAGAATTATCAATCAGGCAGAAGCTCACCCATCTCCAAGGGGGCGCAGTCCCCCAGGATCCACCTGCGCGAAATTAAACCTGCGCTCACCCTATGCTCACGGGGGGGGTAAGGCTAGGGTAGATTTTTGTGGAGCCGGTGTCTTGATTCTTTTTCAATTAGATCTCTGGGAATGGGCCATCAAAATGTCTTCCTCAATGCGTTTCGCCAATCCATTGACGTATCTTCGGTTGGAAGGGCGGGCAGCGTTCTTCAGCAGCTAGATTACCAAAATAGCTGTGAAGCGCATCGGACTCATTTCGGACATCAAACAAAGGGTTGGAATATCAGGAGACTCGAGGATGACTATAGCATCCGATTGTTAAAGCTTTGGGTGGAAACCTTTTCTCAACCGAGAACCTGGACGTCGATTCAGAAGACATGATTTTGAGGGAGGACAAGAGCTCTAATTTATTCAAGAAAGCTTGGGCCAATGCTGTATAATACTGTGGATTGAAGCTTTGCTGGACATCATTGCTTCCTCAAAGCAGATGATGAGGTATTCAACGCCATGTAGATTTTACTAGAAATTATTCCGCAAAACGCTACTGAGAAAATAACAAAGTATCTTAATTATTAATATCTTAGGCAGCCATTTTAGGGGAAGCTCAAACCCAACTGGCTCTATAACTGGACCTTTTCCGGCTCGAGGGTAAGTTATTTTCTATGCCCGAGCGGCACTGATTTGGGCAACCCTTTGAAGTTATTCTCATCGTTAGACTGTGTAAAGGCACAGTGAATATTTTCTTTGCTTCAGCTCCCGCCAAGGTAACGGACATTAGTCACAAAGGCTTAGCCCTATCTGGGGGGCGGAATTCTGTTTACCTCGTGCAGGCTTCTAATCACCGTATCATGATTTATATATAATGTACATCCCTTCAATTACAAGGATGTTTTAGTTCCTCTATATTGTGACTGAAAAATATTTGATTTATTCTTCATACCACAATTATGAGAAAGAATATATCAATAGACTGGATATACCGTGTATGTAAATTGATCCAAGCACATAGAGTGCTACGGCCATTCCATCCCAGTGGCAGCTTACTTCGTCTATGGACGGACCTTTGCCAGACAGCAATACGAGCTTGAGAAGGATGTAAAGTAAGAGAACGTATATAATATCTCCATGGTAAATCACACAGTCATAGTGCTGATGAGACGGTCTTACGCGCGAGCAGTTGAGGCAGCCGTAGGAGGTGTCCGTCGGAAGTGATGCAAACATGGCGAATTGTCAAATTCCTGGCTATCAATATAAGCAAGATGTTGATTAGCGATGAGTTCCCTCCGCACACATATCCCCTGCCCGGCATTCAGCCCCCTCTCCATCCTCCTTTTCCGCCTAACCAGTCCACAAATTCCATCTGGGGGCCTCTCTCCCACAAACCTCATGCAGCGGATATACTCTCTTCTGTACACACGGCAGACAGCAGTGATAATCTTTGCATCGCTCGCACTCGAAGCCGAAATATAAATGACTGAAGGACTGCTTCCCGCACCGATCGCAAAAATCTTTCTTGTTAAAATCGAAGTTCGCGAACGTGTTGCGTTTAATGACGCGTGTGAAGTGCATTGGATGTCGGTGGGAGGAAGGGTTGGCGCGCTGCGTGGAGAGGCAGGTGGCGCAGGCGAAGGAGTCACAGGTTGGACACCACTTCTGCCAGAGGTCGTAGGCGATAGCTGTGATGGGGAACAGTGGTTAACTGATGTGGAACTTTCATGAGTGGGAACTGTGTTGGGCAGTACCTTTTCTGCAGAGGTCGCATTTCATTTTGGTAGGGTTGTCGGGGTTGCGGAGGCGGTGTCGGTAGGACAACGTCTTGGTGCAATCGTTGGGGACGATTTTGTAGCAGTTGTCTATCAGGGCGTCACCGAGACAGAGGCGTGCTTCGGGATGGATATGGAGCCATTCGACGCCAGGGCCGGAGACTTCTTTGCTTTAGCTGGACTGGACGCACCGGGAGGATTCCTTTTGCAGATCAGGTGAGCAGAGAAAAAGACGCACCTGTGTTGCAACCTGGGCTGGAGCAGCGCCACCAATTGTTGGCTTGAACGATCATATCATCTGGCATATTTGTGACTCTGATGATAGCTAGGCGGCCCATTTCGTGTCCGGCATGCTTCTCCGAGTCTTCCTGGTAGCATTTTCCGCAAATCTCCATCGAGTGGTCGTACTCTCGTCTGCAGGTTCTGCATAGATATACCGCTTCTCCTATCTTAATCGCTGCACATATCATTAGCTCCGTAACTCTAAGCCAGTAGTAGTGATTGGGATGAGAGACTGGACCCAGAAAGTCGATCAATGAGCTGGAACGACTTCCGGCTATGAGAGTCCATCGCAGGGCCATACCAGCCAACAGGAACGACGTAATCAATCAGAAAAATGGGCACACAGTTGCAGATTTCAATCGCTGCAACGACTGAATACCAACTCACCCTTGAAGCACCTGCTGCAATGAGAGACGCAGCCACGCATCCGCAAACATTCACACTCATGGTCAACCGGAGGCACAACATTTCTCAGCGGATCAACTAAAGTGATAAACCCCTTAACAAGTGGATGTTGCTCTCGGTGCTTATAGAAATCCAGAATTCTCTCGCGCGTTCCGGCGCACTCCATACATATAGCTAGGGAACAATCCCCACACTGGACTCGACATTTGACCTCGATAGAGCACCAAGAGCAAGTGCCCAACTGGGTAGCGGTTTCCTTATGCGGCGGCCAGGCATGGAGTTTTCCGCGGACGATGGAACTGGCATGGGTTACAGCGTGGGAAGCTTGGCAGGGACCGCAAAAATCAACTTTGCATTCAATGCAAAAATAGGCATTTTGTCCAAAACAGATTCCTGTTATGGTCTTGAGCCAGTAATCAAGTGAGAAGCTGATGTGAAATACCTTGCAAGCAATTCGCACAAACGGTCACAAAGACCTGGCTAAGCCGCATAGCATGCATCATCGCCTCGAGTTCTGGAAATGAGTTAGGGATTAGCCTTCACCAATTACTCGCCACTCACTCTCACCTATCGATGATACGGACCTTCAGCGGAGACATATCCCATCCGTTGTCCCCCAAGCCTTAAGGTCTTGACACAGGTTTTCACTGAGTCAACAACTCGATGACTATCAAGGTAGCTATCCGTGAAAGCTTCAATCTGACCTACAGCTTCATACTCTTCCAGACCAATGGTGCCCAGGCCTTGGGAAACATTGAACCGGAAGAAACGATTATTCCTTATCATGTCCATGTGATCGCCTTCGAAGTCCTCATTTGTTTGCTCCGTGTCTGTAACAATTTCCTTCAAGCGGTTTGCCAGCGCAACTAGATTGCCGGTGAAAGGCTTATTTGGAGCAATACCAGTCCCAATACTGATGAGCAGTCTGTCTTCGTCTGGCCAAATATCCTTTGACTCTAGATTGGCTGAGATAATTGGGTTGTTTCTCCCTTTAATGGCGCCATCGACATATTGCTGGTTACCGATCTCGATCGGCCTGAAGAAGGTAGATGCAGCTGAGGTAGCGCGTGCTGCTTCCCAGATCTTGCAGATGTCGTATAGATGATTATTTCGGTCAGATTCGTATGACCTCAACACCGCTGGCGTCGAATTGCCTGCACGAGTAGCACATACAAAGACCTTGCATGTATCATGGTCTTCATCCTGTAGAAGAGCGTCATCGGAGAGGCCTTTTGACCGTATGGTGGCTTTGATACAATTTTCAAGAGGGTCTTCGCTGAACCTTCCATCGGCTCTCAAAAATTTGTATACACGTCGGGGATCGGCCGCGTTCTGCACAGGCGTGAAAATTGTTTCGGAAAGCTCCACGTAAGCCTCTTCGCACTCTTGGAGCGTCATGTGCAGTCTTCCTAACATAATGGCTATTATCCTACAGAATATTAGTACTTTCTTGAGCGGTTCTAAGGAATAGTGAGGACTGCGAGAACAGCGGACAACTATGGCAAAGATCCAGAAAACTGTCGATACTTACCCCCCAGTACTAGTCCCGCAAATCATATCAAACTCTTGCCACGGATCTAAAGGGACACCCCTCGCTCGATTAAGATTTTTCATTATATACTTCAAGATCATAATGATCCACAGTCCTCTCACCCCACCACCGTCAAGGGACAAAATCTTTCTGACCTTTGGTTGCTCCTGGCTCCGCGGAAACGTCTGCGGGTCGAATTGAGTTGGTGGAGATGCTACAGGCGCCGGTGAAGGTCGTGGAGACGGGGCTTGTGACTGATACATAGGTTCGGAATTTACTTGAAGCTGAGGAGAATGAGGACGCTGAGCGGGAGGACTAAACGGCTGCAAATATTGTGGCACTTGAGGGACAAGTGCATTGGACGTCATAGGTTGTGGTGACGGCGTTGGTCTGTACGGCAGTGGTGGTGGCGACGTCGCTGCTGGAGCGGATTGATTTGATACAATCTGCCCGTACTGCGAGCGGGCTGATGGGGGAGACTGCAGAGCATTCTGGGCATATTGTGGGCCAGGTGGCGGCGGCGGGTACTGGAATTGGGAACTTGAAGCATACGGGGAGCTAGATTGAGTGGGATTGTATTGTTGATAGTACTGCTGCTGTTGGAGGGCAGGCGGGGTTGCCGATGCATTATCGAGGTTTTCCTTAATTTTCTTGAGTAGACGAGATGAGAAGGACATTGTATCTCTACAGTGATCGAGCAGCTGATGTCGTTAGCATTGTACGTAGGTAGGGAAAGAAGTAAGGCCAGGCGGCCTCGGCTAGAACCTTCTTAGGCCTTGGATAGTATGCCGCACAATGGGTGGTGTATCATGTAATCTTTCATCAACTAACCTAATATGTAAGCGTCAGGGACTCAATGTGCCCGAATAGGGGAGATGCTAGTATGTAGGAAATACAACTATGAGACGCTGTAGAAGATGCTTAGTTGCAAGGTAAGCAAGCAGCTGAATCTGCCTTAGTACTTGCTAGGAGCACATTCTTAGCAAAAAATGATGTTACGTTGACAGAATCGCATGGTGTCGGTTTGAAGTCAGCTTCGCAGATAAGAATATCGTCAGCCTGATGTCTTGGGAGAAACCTAGCTAGTGCCCAAGACACTGCTAACCCTATTCGAGGTTGTCTAAGCGATTTTCAAGCGCTGTGGATGGCTGTGTAATGCCAAGAACGTACTCCAAGGTGTCCAAACAAAGGTAGGGCGCCAGCCATCGGCAGGGTACGGTAGTTGACGCGCTCCAATGAGGGATCGAAGCTGTACAAGTACCTACAGCTTCACGTACCAGCGATAGTGAACGTGGTAGCCAGTCCGAGTTTGCCATTACGGCGAAGACGCAAAAGCAACTACAGTACTTTAGCCTAGGGGACGTCTTCGATTCCACTCAAAAGATAAGACACTCCACTGTGGCTTTAAGAAACCCCTGAGAATACTTTCAAATTGCGCCACGCAATATCCCCAGCCTATTCAAAACGCAGTTATTATCACTGAGCAGCCACCCCATATCAAGCATGTGCGACTTTATATCGTAGTCGCATCAATTTGACACCCATCTCTACGCTGGAGGCCCAAATGATATCATATTCAGGTGACGAGGTCAAATCGGTCTATGAGAAAGCTAATACAATCAATCGTGGTAGCAGAACAGGCAAAGGTAGCTACTCGTGATCGCATCATTTTGGACGGAGTGCTGACCACCCGGGGTACGTAGAGTGTTCGTTCGCTGGAAGAGTTGACCCCCCAACTATACAGCCCTACGGGGCTGGACCTAAAGGTGGTGAACGTGGTCCCTGAGACTGCGCTTAACCCGGGATGCTCCGGGGACTATACTCGTTACTTAGGTAACCTAATTTGGAGGGCGGTAGTGGGGCTTTTGAGGACCGCTTCAACCAGCTTTAGGTCCAAGACCGTAGGGCTATCCAGTAACGGAGCTTACACAGTTAAAGGGTGAATATTTCAAGTGTCATTATCATCACATCTTTTCGAAGCTTCAAGATATATAGTATAAGACAAAATGAAAAAGAGAATATGGGGGTGAGTATAGCCTGCAATTTGTCCTAGGATACTAAAGAACGCACAATACACAGAGCCTAGCATAACAACAATTTGAATTCAGCTTCTTTGAGAGCCTTTCTGAAATCGTCGCACATAGTCAATCTTTCCCACGAGTCAAAAAGGTCCCTTTCTTGGATCATTCTGTCCTCCTAGTTCATGTAGTTCAACTGTTACCTTCACTCCTTTCCGCCGATGGCGTACCTCAAAGACTTGTAATAAGCGGGTGGCACTGAGATGGCCCGTTAACTAGTACACATTCATAACTGGAAAAGCATAGGCTTACTATGCTCTTTAGTTTGAAGAATTGCCTTCAGCATTTCTGGAAGATTGTGGACGGGATAGGGTACTGGCCACCGTCCGCCTATCTCAGTAGGCAGGACTTCAGGCGCCTTGTTCGGGAAGATCTCCATTCCGATATCAATGTGATGAAACTGTAGTCTTTCTGGCGTTTTGGGAGGGATTTCTGTCGGTGGGACCTGTGGCACGATGTCCTTGTTATTGACGATCCTCCACGACTGACCATGTTGAATTTCGACGAGTTTGGAATTGAGTGTCGCATAGTCATCTGATCCCACACGAGGCGCACCGAAGGTATACTCGTTGCCAATGGTGATGAGCATTGTGTCGGGTGCCACGTCAATGATAAGCCGCGTAAAGCAGAAACTTGAGTATGAGCCTCCGAGTGAGTGGCCAGTGACATGTGTGCGGACCGCTTGACCAAGCGAATTTGGCAAAGTCTTGGCAAGCTCCTGAGTCTTGCTCAGAATATGGCTGTACGGAGGATTGTTTGGTGGATTGAACGTTCCGAACAGACCCGTGTACACGCCGAGTGAGCAGTGAGTTCCATTCAGTTCTTCTGCCACAGTCTGCTGATAGTTGTAATCGACTAGGAGCTCAGCTGTTCTGGTCGGCTTTGTTCCCTTGAAGGCTACTCCAACGAAAGGAGCTGTTTGCTGAGCAGCCGTGGTGAAGAATGCCCCGCAGAAAGGCCCGTCCCATTTTGGATGGCCCTCAGGAGATTGAGTAACAAGGTCACAAAGTATGACGAAGTCCATGCGCCACTCTTTGGCAAGCACATCGATGTCATAATTTGCGTCCTGATAGATCGAAATGGCAGTCTCAGCCTTATCGATGTCGTTAGACCCACTAGCCTTGAAATCACGGTAAAGGTTCCAAGCCTTAACAACCTTCGAGTGATCTCTGAGATAGACAGCCATGCTCTCCATGAAGGGAAGAAAGGCGTTGGTCCAATTGATTGGATCCTTTCCACTAAATGCCTGCTGTTTGATTGCAGTTTGCAGAGTGCTTGCATTGTCCTGGCTCCACTGCTGGAGGAGTTCGAGTGTCAACTTACATTGGCCAACATCATCGGGAGAACCCTCCTCAGGCGGCTCCGGGGGTTCAAGACCTGATAGCCGCTCCAAGTTCTTACGTGCGAACTGCTGCTTAAGTTCTGAGATGTCAACTTGCGTTGTCGCCATTTTCCTAAAGAAAATTTGACTGAAGGACCATGGAGCGGGGCACCTTCTTTATAGTACTTTGAGGGTCAAGGGTGTCGCGCAGACAATCTGTCGGCTTTCCCATTTGGAAGAGTTTGTCCGAAAATCGTATCGTCAAGCTAGGAAGAGAGTGTCACGACGAATGCATGCAGGACTACATTTTCCCTGCTCAGCTGCATGGAACCTGCTAAGGTCTCATATCAGCCAGCCACGAAGTCATGTTCTCTTGTGGTAATCTTCGTTGGCGCTGGAACAATGCGTCTGCCCAGCTGAAGAAACACAATCTACCTTCCACGAACCCCTAGAGAGGGGACGAATGCTGGAAATGACACCAACGAACTATCTTTGCGTTATCTGTGCGTACATGCAGTGGGTGAATGCTTGATCCAAGGCTAAACGCTTCCTAGTGTAGCTCGTGAACGCTGGCTTTAAGGCTCACTTAGGCGTACGCCTCCCACAGGGATTGGCCAACCAAAAGTGCCAGAATCCACCGACGCGGCCGCTGTCAGATTGTTGCTAGCTGAAGATTTCGCCTCTCTTGAATTGCAATCTGAAAATCCCACCTTGGATGATGGCATTCCATCCCAGACTGTCTGCTTAAGACTATCACCAAACTTGCGCGTGTGAATACACTCAACGAAGATCCTATTTGACGGGGATCAGCGGCTTCCCACCAATTGGCTTACGGTCCAGATCAACGACGCGTGGAGTACTATGGTACAAACGAGAACCACAATCTTGGACATCTCAGCTGGCTACGCATACGATTTGCAAAGCGGGACAGTCTCCCATTTCAAATTAATCTCATGACTTGTGTCGCATGACATCATAAAGATCACAAAGACCGCTCTGGACGCAAGTAGTTGGCCTATTCAGAACTTAATGAATCCATTGACAATGACACCTTCTGAGCGAGGACTGGCATCAGTTCGTCTCGCATTCTCAGCTCCATCTCTATGACGGAAAACTTGCATGGGTGTCTTTCCAGACTAAAAGCGCCCAACATTTTAAGGAGAGCTGACTCCGCCGCTGTATGATATATCTACCTATGTTGGTCGCTTTCGAGACTAAAGACGCCTCATTTACCGGAAGAGCTGCATCTGTGTTGATCTTTTCCCCGATTTGAAACCCCTCGCCTCTTGTGGGGAGCTGAACCCGTAGTTGTATGATCTATCTGCGCTGTTCATTTTGCTGGCTCAAAACGCCCTATATTTTGGAAAGAGCTGGGTTCATAGCCGTGTGATCCATCCATGTTGATCTTTTCCTAGATGAAGAGGAACGCCTCATCGTTTAAGGAGAGCTGAATCTGCAACTGTGTGATCTATCTGCGCTGTTCTTTATCCTTCAAAACGCCCCGTGTCGTGATAAGAGCTGAACCCATGGCCGTGTGACTTGTCCTCTAGTCTTTATAGAGACAAGGGGAAGCTAAGGACATTCTTAGAGCTGTAAGAGCGGGCCTCCACTTTATGTGCTGTGTAAACTTCACTTAAGGGACTGAAGGGATGTCTTGTCGATGTATGAAAGGTCTCTGTGGCGGAAGGAGACGGGTTGGCAGAGCAAAAATGGCGGCGCTGTTTTGCTGAGACCAGTCCTTTAGGTCAAGTCGCTCCCTCTAGCCGGAGAACGTCGAGAGATAGAAGCGAATCATCTAGTTCGGGCCTGGCAACTCACCCAGCTATATACTGGGTAGGGAGACGTCGTATGATGCTCGTTCTCAAGTCACTTACCCTATGCCGCACGTCGAACCAATGTCATCCTGCTGGCGAGAGACTTGTTTATGTTCAAAGGACGAGCGCCGACAGTGACTACAACGTCTTCACTACAATGTCGTATTATACTGCGACAAATGGTACCGTCACGGCGGGGCAGCAAGAGATGTCTCAAATACTCGATGGCAGGCGCCTCTGAAACCCGCTGCGAGTCAGAACAAAAGTGTTTTGCTGCTTATGTGAAATGACGGCCTTTTAGGTGACTGATCCTTTCGGCTCATGGACGTTGCGGTTATCACGGGTTTCGATCTGTAGTCTATCTGCCACTATTCGGGAGCTTTGTGATTCAATCCAGTTGCTGAAAGACAGTCAGGCTTCCTCTACCGGCCATGGAATCATATTCGCTTATTGGAATCAAGCAATTTTGTGATAATGACAACTTCAATGACAAGAACGAGTTGCAGCCTGCCGTAATTGGTGAGGACTTAGACGAGATCTTATCATGGGTTTCGGTGACAACCTCTGCTGGTCGCACTCGTAGTAAGAGTAGGTTAAGTGTATCCTACAAGGGGCGTGGTTCATAAGCCATGTCGACCTACTACTCTCGTTCTTGTAGCATCGAAATTGGTATGGAAAATTATCCGGGGTATATCTCCAGGCCAAAACTTGCGGGCCCACGGACCACTGTTTGATAATAATTCGATGCTATCAAATAGGGGGACCCAGGTGCGCAAACCATGGCGAGGACATTAATGTGACGCGTCCTCACTACACCAATAGTAGCGAGCCGTTTCAGCCAGCCATTGCTTAGGCGCTAAATGGCGCCTAGCCGAAAAGCTCATGCGGCCAACCTCCAGCTGGCCTCTTTCAAGCCACAAAAATGACCTGCTCATCCGAAAAAGGAAAGCTGGACGCACGCTGGTCACTATCTTGGGCGAAGAGGCGGGGTATGTCGCCATTCACAAACACCAGAACACATGGTGCAACCTTCGGTTGCAGGTTCCTCTGCTCCTTTCCGAACCGAGCAGAATCCTGTCCAAAGCCGGGAATACTGACGTTATTGGACGGCAGGATTTGATTTGATTATTACTGTTCGAAAGAGGACTAGAAAACCACCAAACAAGCTGATCACTGGCACAACGGCGTCATAACTTATAGGGGCGCTTGCATGGACCCCAACATCACACAGCCTTCTCGCTACAGAGCAGCTGGACTTGACTTGCTTGTACAGAAGTAGAAATCCAAATCCCATTTCTAGCAGGTGCGATATACTCCTCTTGATTGAGCAGGGATATGGCGTTTTGGTCGGAGCTGATGCTCAACCTCCTACTGAGTTCCAGACATTCAATCTCCCGGCATCGTGACACTTCATTGGATGCAACCGTCTCGGGACGCGATCATCGTCCGTCATGTCTAGCCTTCCAGCTCAGCCACTGAAAGCGGGATCATAGCGATCCTGTGAGAAAAATTTTGCTTTAACCAGAAGAGGGTGTGGGCCTACCATTAATCGATAGTTGCAGCTCAATCCGTAATATCTTTCAGTACATTCTGTGGTTTGTGCTGCCCTTCTGTGCTCTCTTTTGCATATAAATGCCCTCCTCTTCTCGCCTTAGCTGAAGAGCTCGGTATTCTCCGCTGTCTTTATCCCCTGAAACTTGTATGATCTCGATATTGGATACATTCTTATAGCACATTGCTGAGCTCCTTCACGACATCATCCACCATGGATACTCAGGCTAATGACTACTCGTGCTACATCAGGGTCAACAACAAGACCGATGTAGACTTCGGATTGACTGATACCTCGGTGGAGTACGGCGAATGGCCACAGGGCCAACCGCCGAACACGATTGAGGCTAACAGTGGTGTGGATCTCCGTCTCAAGGACAAATCCGGTCCTTCGGGCTCTGAAGGAAGTGCTACGTACAGCTTGGAACTGAAGAAATCCCCCGACACAAAGATCACTTTCAAATTGAACTTCTCTGATCCCTACAGTGGATGGAATGACAATTTCTTGGGCGGGTCTACAAACCACCCCCAATTGATCTCCATCCACGTACACCCGTACAGCAAGAGCGGTCATCCATTCTATGGTGAGCAGCAACACGCACGTTTATGGACGGAAGGAAAGACTGACATTATTAGGCGAGGTCGACATTTATGCTGTGGGCTCGAAGTCTTTTACGAGTGGCCAGGGCGAAAGGAATATTGCTGAGATGCACAAGGCGACGAAAGCGCAGCTTGAGGCAACTAAAGACCATAGTAAGTGATGTTCTCGGTAGCCGGACAGAACAAGTCGAAGAAATGTACGTTGTATTCGTGGCATAGAGGCAGCTGCAATGATGCTTTGCGCCGTCATATCTCAGTTATTACAACGTAACATAGTGGAGATCTTCCACCATATTGCGCAGGTCGTGCACACACCTGCCACGGATCGGCTTCTGTCCGAATTCCTAGATATTGCGGACTCGGAGCTGATTGTGCTAGATATCAGTTTGAAGGACTACACTGCTATGGAGCAGAGATCGTTCCAAGCCAATTTCAGCATCGGTTTCAAACCGGAAGGGCACGTTCCAATCAACAAGGATCCCGTACATGAGAATATCGCGATCGCCGCCTTTATCAAGGCGAAGCAACTGCCAGAAGGCACAACGTATAACAACCTTAACCCGAAGCAATGGGAATACTTCCGCGGCCTCCTTTGGAATGATGACCCATCTTGCCTCCTCTTCGACGACAAGACGGACGACAATCGCGACTTCGGTGCTGGTTTGGAATGGTACAACGAATTCAAGAATGGGCCGGTGAAGTGCATGACTAAGCGCTCGCACTTCGGAGATCTTCAATGCTTACATGGTATGGCATCGAGAAGCGGAGAAGCCCCCGAGGCGACGAGACGCAATTTGCTCACATGGATGGAAATTATGTACAAGCTCGCTTGCGGCAACCAGGGCGTAGAGGTGCAAGATAAGCTTAAGGCCGTGCTCCCTGCTCATTTCAATGGCTCAACGGAGCCTACGAGTGATGCAACTCTGAAGCAGCTTCTAATGGCGACGACTCCCAAGTACCGGTTTCCTGACATCCGGCGGAGAGCCCTTGGGGTATGTCTACATATCATTCAAGACTCGTATGCTGTAGGCCATACTCAAAGATGCTTGCTAAATCCAGAGGACCTGGCGGGCCGTGACGAGAACGGTAAGTTTTATGCATGAGATCCGTGTGCTGGACACTGACAACCCTGTTCCAGGATTTATCCGGTTCAAGTCCGGTACATACGGACGGTGGGGCCCCATCGTCTCTTTTCATTGCTACTCCGGTCAAGACTCGGATCGCCATAGCCACTACGACAGCCTTGAAGGCGAGGCGCCTGTTCCCAAGCGACTAGATACGTTCAACAAGATTGTTGGCACTAGAGACGCCATTGAAAAGAGCATAGTCTTGATTAAGTTCGCTACAGGTGTAGCAAAATGGGAGGATGGGGTGAAGGATTTCCTTGAGCAAGAAGTCTTCGCGCTGGCCCGCAACCCGAAGCCTGCCAATAGCGAAGTTGACGGGTCTATGGGCTCTTGCATGACTGGCACTCGAGCCATGACCGATATGCGCCCCGACTTTGAGTACATGGCGGGCTTGCAGCAGAAGCTTACCTTGCTCGAAAGCGCTCCTAGTTATGATGTCGAGGCAGTTTCTAGCAACCCGCTGTGGGCGAGATGCAAAGGGAAGAGGTCGTTGCTGCGTCTTGTTCTCTTTGTGCTGCTAGGAGTTCTCGCACTCGTCGTAGCGATTATATCCAGCGCTGTGATTTCCAGGGTGGTGTCAAAAATCCTGTTCTGAAAGTCACCTCATGCTTCAGAGGAAGCTCCTTATGTTATTTTTGATTAAAAGCTTCCAATGTTGTCCTAGCTCATTTTTTTTCTGTTCATTATATGTAAGATCAAATGGAGTAGTCTCCTCATCTATTACAATTTAAGGTCTATTATGGAACCTTTGTCAGCAGGAAGTATTCGACTCATGCCAGATCCCTCTAGCTGGTGGAGAGGCCAATGCCATGAGTTTGTTTTCTGCAAAGATGATAGAGTAATTTCATCACTACTATAGCAGTAACTGATGAGGAAAGATGTTGAGTTCATACCTTAGCTATGTGGGGATACGGCTGAGGCGTGCCACACACTTTATTGTTTCAATACGGTAGATAAGTTGGACCTGTGAAAAGTGGAAAGGTTTCTGACCAGCCCACATGATGATATCCGCCTATGTTTATTGCCATCTAGAGAGGAGCATCACTCCCTTTGCGCGTGTCGCGGTGGATAACGCTTCGATCCGACCGGCCTTGGAAATTATTTAAGGATAAGCTCAGGTCGGTTCTGCCACCGCAAGAGCTGTCGTATAGGCCTCCTTCTTATCATCTATGGAAGAGAACTTACTAGCGGTACTGATAGCTGGTGGAGGCTGGGGTGAGTCTATCATTTCAGTCCAGGAGAGATGCCTTTTCAAGTTAAAGGAGCGTTGCAAAGCAACCTCCTTAACGATGACTCCGTTAACAATTAACTCGCTTGCCAGCCCTCCAGCCTCATTGTCATCCTAAAATAATCAATCGTAGTAGCAGAACAGGCGTAGATACTCGTGATCATTTTGGACGGAGTGCTGACCATCCGGGTACGTAGAAGTAGAATGGAAAAAGTGATCACCTTCGGTCTTTAGGTCTAGCCCTACAAGGCTCTATAATTAGGGTTGGCCCTTCTACAAGAGTGCTCGTTCGCTGAAGCGGCGGCGCCCCGGGAGAGCTGCAGGCTGAGCCGGGGTTTTAATTTATCGCATTCTTCAGCCAAGCTATCGAGCTCCCTCAGCCGAAATTGTGAGAAGACAATGGCTACAGCTACGACCTTGAGAACGCTGTGAGGACCTGGGCGATCGTCTCCGCGATCTATAGTACGGATGCATCTCCAACATGCCCGATGAACACACGATCCTGAACTACTATAACCTAACTAACCCATTTCCCACCAGCTGGCCTGCAGAGAAAGATGGAAGCGATGCCTCTGACGAGGAGAAGACGGCCCCTAATGTCTCTAGGGTTGGCGTCCGACGCTCCAAATCAAGATACTCAGCTCTCGAGAGGTCGGGCAGTGACCGTCGTAACTTAGTACCTGGCTCTCAGAAGCTCCGTGATGGCCAAGAAAACCTCGTACAGAAGGATGAGCCCGATCCGCTAGGAGGAACAGATAGCGTGGTGCGAGTCCTCAGACAAAGAGGCCTACCTGTAGAGGAAGACCAACGCCTAAGTAAGACATTCCATGCTATCCAGTGTCTGTATTAATTAGTTGCTATTAGAGAACAGATTCCTCCTCTCCTCGACCACGTTCTCGCCGAATCTATATCTGTCCCAAGTACATTCGAATGCTTCTACGCAGGACCTTATCCAGGGCCTGGACTTTCTCTCGCGCTCCATCGACCAGAAGTCTGCTTCTTTGAAGGTTCTAGTCGAGTCCAACTTCGAACGCTTTGTTCGAGCAAAGACCACGATTGACAATGTCTATGCCGAAATGCGAAATCAAGGATCTGACGCTGGCCCGGACAGGTCGCGCACTCATACCCGCGTCCCTAGTAAAGGCTCGCATTTCAGAAATACTAGCGGCCAAGGTCCTCCAACTCCTGGAAAAGGTGTCCACAAGCCTCTGCCGAGCGATAAGAAGAAGAACGCACTTACGAAAGAGAGCGAATACGGGGTTCAGGGTATTAAAGCACCCTTGATTGAAGTCGCGGTCAAGGCAGAAGAAATCTGGGGACCAGCGTTAGGTGGACGAGAAAGGGAAGGAAGTTTGAAGTCTATAGTGGAGTCTGTCGAGAAAAGCCAAGGTGTATTCAAAGTGGGCAAGGCTGTATCCGATTGTATCAAACGCAAAGATTATGAAGGTCTTGTAGAGGAATATTCTCGGGCTCGAAGATACACGGAAGAAGCCAAACAGATCGCCGAAAGTGCGTCACAAAACCAGTCACAGCTCACGGACTCGCAAATCAATCATCTCGTCATTACTGGGCGTATGTGGTCTGAAGTGGAGGAAAAAATCGCCAGCTTCAAGCGCGACGTGTGGCGTAAACTGACCAGCGCTCAAAACAATCAATCTTTCTCTGCAAGGCGCAACGCTCAGGACGAGTATATGGCACTAATCAGTATCTTGTTAGAGCTCGGAACCGAAGACAATCCTATCTGGGTGTGGTTGTTGAGCCGTTATGATTACCTGAAAAGCAAAATCGCTGCCACCTTTGATCGTTCCAGGGTAGAGATTGAGGTCCTGCGAAGGGGGCTTGCTAATGCAGATCCGCCCGCTTCTCGGATCGTGGCTAGTCACCTTAAATGTCCAGCTGGGAGAGGGATTGATGACAAGAGCCTGAATCTGGACACACCGCCAGTGCTGGAACTATGGGATTTGATATACAACTCTTTGACAAATTTGTTATCAGCCCAAAGCGGCGTCCTCGGGGAAGTGATTGAGTTCTGGGACAAGGCACAGGGTTTCATAGACGGTAAAGTACAGAAGACATTACCAATAGGCATCGATGGACGAAGTCGAAAACACCATCGACTATCCACGGATGGGGTTACGGATCTTCAAAATGGCGCCCTTGAACTTATTAGTATCTTACAGGACAATGTGTTCTCCTTCTTTGCAGACCCTCCTATAGAGGACATCTCATCCTTGTATACACCATTACCGACAACGCCTAATACCCCTACACCCATCTCGCCGCATGCGCATCAGGACGCTCGCTTCAGATTTGATCTAAAGAACCCGCCTCCTTCCTCCCCCCGCCGAGGAGAGGCGTGGGAAGAGTTTGCGTTTTGGCCTCCCTACGCAAATTCACTGAGCGGAGTGCATTATCTTGAGAAGCTATTGACCCTTCTTAGCAATGCAGCAAGCGAGATGCGCCCTGTTGCATCTGGACAGTCGACGTCAGAAAAACTGAGGACTTTGGTCACTGGTGCTCGAGAACGAGCTACGCGAGCCGCTTGCGCCGCATGGAATAGGGATGCAGAAATGTGCAAGATCTTGGAAGATTGGTCACGAGCAGCTGACCAACCTGAAGTGACGAAGATGCCATCTCGCTTTGATGCTTTCGAGTCTACTGTCCTAGCAGGCATGCAGAAGATTCTTTACATTCCTGAAGCAGCGGCTACGAAATCGGGTCCTGGCGGGATTGTCTCTCCTCCGCCTGCCAAGCTGGTGCAGATGGTTAAAAGCCAATTCGTGACATCGCTCTACAGGGCTTTATCTGGCATGGTTGAAAATGCTCAGAGGTCCAAGGCTCGAAAGGACGAAGATGAGGGTGCGGGAGCAGAAGACTTGGTTGTTTGTAAGGATGGCGATAGAAGCATTGATGGTGACGATCGGGTAAGCGGTACTGAGTATTTCCTGCTCATAGCCTCACTAACCGTGCCACCAGAATATACGCAAACTCTTAACCCTATCGAATCTCGCAGTCCTCCAAAGCTCAGTCGTGCCGAACCTGATTTCGCAATTCGAAACTAGTTTCTCGATAACCTTGGACGATGAGGCAAAGACAATCCGTGACGCACTGAACCAGATATCCGATCGTCTTTTCCAATCTTATACCCAACCAATAGCCTCCCAGCTTTCTTCCATCGTCCACGCAGGTATCTCATCGCCAGACTGGCTCCCTGCTACATCTCGCCCCTCTTCAGTTCAACCATACGTATATGAAGCGCTTTTACTACTCGTCTACGTACATACCGAAGTCTCAACTACAGCTGCACCACTAACCGATCAAATCCTGTCACATCTCCTAGAACAGATGAGTTTGGCCTTCCTTGACGCTTTCAAGCAAAGAGCACGCTATCCGCTTGCCGGTCTCATGCAAGCAACACTGGATGTGGAATTTGTGGCACAGACGATGAGCCAATATACGACGAAAAAGGCGAGCGACACACAGTCCGAAATCTATATACAGTTGGACCAGGGCACCACTCCTGATGCTGGTAAGAGATTGCAGGGAGAGTTGCCAGAGATGAGGCAGGTGTTGAAGAGGCTTAGAGAGGGAACAAGATCGGAGTTCTTGTGCTTCAAGCGTGAGAAAAGGGCGCAAAGCTGAGACTTCAGGCTTCGTGGGAAGGCATGTTGATATCGCTGGCATGGATGCGGAGGGGACAAAACCCCAGATCTAGCCTCTTTGAGCATAGAGAGCAAAGGTATGACGAAACGTCAAGAAGTCAATTGCTTCCAAACATTTCCGACATTTGAGAATTTCATTGTTTGCTCCATTTTTCACGCTTTTCGTTCTTACTACCCTTGTTCGAGATACAATGCCACCCAGAGGACTTGCCATACTGATCGGTGCCGGCCCAACATCGGTACAACTATCAGGTTCCCAATACACATGATCCCCTACTAACCAGCAACAGGGTGCTGGCATCGCCCGTATCCTCGCCTCCCCCACCCACGGCAACTTCGCTGTCGCCCTCCTCGCCCGCAATCCCGACAATCTAAATACCGTAGCCAAGGGCATCCGATCATCCACCCCCAACCCCATCGAGACCTTCCCCTCAGACACCACGCCCGAGAACTTATCAAAAGCCTTCTCCGACATCCGCTCGCACACCTCCTTCAAAGACCTAAAGCTCAGAGTAGCAATCTTCCACGTCAAGCACTCAAGCCGGAAACCCTTCCTCGAAGAAACGCACACCGAATTCGTCGATAGTCTAAACACCTATGTTGGTGGCGCAATGGCATTCGCGCAGGAAGCCGTCAAAAGAATGTTCGAAGACAATGGCAAAACCCCACTCGCAGACGGTGGCGAGAAGAAAGGCACCTTGATCTTCACAGGCACGCTCGGCGCCTTACGAACGAACACCAATTTCGCCGCCTACGGCGCATCGAGGGCAGGGGCGAGGTCTCTGGCGCAGGCGTTGGCGAAGGAGTATTCGCCTCTAGGGTTGCATGTTGTGCATACGATATTGAATGGGGGGGTTAAGGATGAGGATGGGGAGGCGCAGAGGACGGGGAAGACGATGAGTGCGGAGGAGGTGGGGAAGGCGTATTTGTGGTTGGCGGAACAGGGGCCGAGTATGTGGACGCATGAGCTAGATATGAGGCCGCCGCAGGAGAAGTTTTGAGATGATGTGTACATACGCTTTAACAGAAATTCTTGAAATTAAGATGTTGACATCAGATTTCGAGCTTTCCCGATTTAGTCTTCCTATATCCCCACTGGCTGTCGCCTACAAGTAAGGGTTCAGCAACGATATTAGAGCCTTCGAGCTCTATCAGGCTCTATATGTTGAATATATAGCGAGTTCCATCATCTAGATGGCTCATTAAGGGAAATTTTTTAATCACACCGGTCCCACATCCGCCGTCGCCTGCCGCCGGTATTCCTCGTTCTTACGCTCGAGGTAAACAGCATCGTCTCCATAGTCCAGCAACTTTTTTCTCAAAACATCATCGATCTGCACCGCCACGAACCCAAAACGGCCCCAGAACGGTTCCGTGCCATAGACGGAGATGAGGCAGGTCGTTGGGTATCTCTTAGCGATGGCAAAGAGCTTGTTAATGCATTCCTGCGCAAGGCCGCGTCCTCGGAGCTCGGGTAGAATTGCGAGATCGTGGATGTAGTACTGGTCCGCGTCGGAGGCTATTTCCCCAAGCAGCCTGTTCAAAGCCGGAGGTTGGAGGCGCCTGATAGGATGAGAGATGGCATAGCCGCAGAGCTCGTTACCCTTGCCTTCCAAGAGACCTAGGCAGCCTTCTGGAAAGAGCTCGACGCGCTCGCCAAAGACTTCGTCACTTTCTGGGAGACCAGGGTGTATCTTGTCTGCAACGCGGGCAAGGCTCTTGATATCATTGACGGACAGTTCACGCCAGGATGCCTCAGCATGAATGGGTTGTGTTGTCTCTACCTTTGGTCCCTTTGCTTCTGCCCCCTCCATGTTGTAGTAGGTAGCTGCCGAAGCGAAGATAGGCTGAATTAGATGAACAGAAATGAAACGCTTGACTGAGGAAACACAGACAAAAGTTAACATCCAAACGTTTCAGACAAAGGTAGATAGATGTACACTGATATATTCCCATGACGCTAGAAATTTGCCTAGCAGTGTACCTAGCGCCCTTCTATTGAGCCCACAAAAGAGGGGCACAGCCCCACTGATACACTTAAGGCGATATCAATGGCTGATTGTCAACGATAAGCTATTAGCTACAGCGCTCTGATAGGTGCATACTGCGAGGCATAATACGAGAATCGCCTCAAAAGGCTTTTCTCTCGGGGCTCGCCGGTACGTATTGTCAGCTCAGGGCAGTTTTTCGGTAGTAGTTCTACTATCGGTGTAGTATTGAATAGTGGTCCGGGTGCCCCAAATCTTGGCGTAAAATTATGTGGTGAAATGGTTAGTTCGTTTAAAGAGATCACCTACTTAAGATACTGTATGGACCCTCTTACTGTATAGCCCTGTGGGGCTGGACCTAAAGCCGGTGATTCTCCCAAGACACCTCAGATTACCTTTTCGCCCGTTTTAGGTCCAGCCCTATAGGGCTATACAGTAAGGGCTCCCTCTTTCTTAGGCCCTATATAGCCTTATAGATACTATGCCATTCGGACCGCTATCTTCATATCCTATTTTTCAAGGTTGCCATATGCGTCTGTTAGAGGGGCTCTATGGGTGGATGCCCCTGGATCGACCTTTAGAAAAGCCCCAGGAGCGTATTCAACCTTACAAGGTCAACACGCCTAGTATGAGGGGGGCCCAGGTAAGGGGTAGATGCCCCGGAGCAACCGCCAGGAAGCCCCTCGGAGCACATAGCATACAAGAAAAAATTGATAGGCAAGTCAAATAAGGTAACTCCCTTAGCGAGAAATCATAGCCAATCAAATCCTCAAACCTTAAAGTCGTTCATAGCCCTTGGCGATGCTGGTCGGGACGCACTTCCTGTTTTGGCAGTCACTTGCTGTACAATTCACGTTTTGATAATATAAGATAGAGCGAAGCGGGTCTAGAGAGTTCGGATCACTCTTGTTTTTCTTTGTTGCGCCTATTGGCAATACCAAACCCTTCGACTTCAACACATTCATCACATCTCATTATCCGTTTAGCGAATTATGCTCCTGACGGAGGAAGGCAGTGTGCGTTTCAATCTTCAGAGTCGGCCAAGGAAGGTCTGCATCATCGGAGCTGGCGTAAGCGGGCTTCGAGCAGCCGGGCTGCTCGCGACAGCAGGCTTTCAGGTCACCGTCCTTGAGGCTCGAGACCGTATTGGTGGCCGTATCCACCAAAGCTCTCGGTTTGGCCCACTCGTCGACCTCGGCGCGAGCTGGATTCACGGAACACAACATAATCCTATTGTCCATCTCGCAGAGAAGACGGGTTCAACCACCGTAGCCTGTGGCGCTGTTCACTCAATCTGTGATTCAAAGGGGGTTTGGCTTAGTAGCAATACCGCACGGCGTTACTACACGGAAGTTTGGGAGATTCTGGAAATAGCAGAAGACAAGAGCCGCAAAGAGACCGCATCGCTTCCGGACTCTGCAAAGATGATGGATTTTTTCCGTCAAGAAGTCGAGAGGAGACGCTCGCAAGCCAAACAGCCGGAGGTCTATGAGAGCTTGATGGTGCAAATTGTCGAGATGTGGGGAGCTTTCATGGGTAGCGAGTGTGAAACCCAAGGTTTGAAGAACATGTGGCTGGACGCCGGCTTGGAAGGAGGTATACTCGTCCCAACATCCTTTCTCTTGAAGGAAACATAGTTGGCTAAACTTCGGTCCAGACAATTTATTCATGGCGTCCACATTCCATGACCTTGTAACTAACTTGGCGCTCCAACTGTCGGACAATGTTGCTCTATACTTAGGCTGCGAGGTTAGGAAGATAGCTTACCGCGGCAGCGGCATCATTAATGTCGAGGCAGCTAATGGTTTCCGGGGTGTCTTCGACGATGTAGTCACTACAGCGCCGCTGGGCTGGCTGAAGCGTAGTGAAAATGTCTTCTCGCCCCCACTAGCGCCAAGGATTTCCACGGCAATACACAGTCTCGGTTATGGGAACCTTGAGAGGGTGTTCATCAGGTTTCCGGAAGCATTCTGGAACATCCAAGCCTCGAAGACGAATGGCTACCATGAAAGACTGACTGGAAATGTTCGGAACCCTGCATTCCCTATAGAATCTCTTTTTCTTCATCCCGAGTATGCAAATGACACGAATCCAGCCAAATGGCGGCAAGAGATCATCTCCTTCTCAGGATTGCCAGAGCCATTCTCACAACCAGTTATCATGTTTTTCGTATATGGACAATGGGGAAGGCATATTACTGGGCTTGTCCGAGGCATGGAGCAGGACACTGACGAATATTACCGGATCCTTGATGAGAACTTTCGGCCGTGTTATTCCAAGCTTCCTAACTACGACCCTGCCTCCCCCCAATGCAAACCGCTTGAATTCATGTCGACAGACTGGCAAGGTGACAAGCTCGCGGGCTTTGGATCGTTTACAAACCTACCGACTGGCTCTGGGGATTGTCTTCAGCACTTTCAAACATTGAGGGAGGGCATGGGCGAGGACTGTGGCATCTGGTTTGCTGGTGAACACACATCACTTCCCGGCGGACTCGGTACTGTTCACGGCGCTTACTGGAGTGGAGAGGAGGTCGCAAAAAGAGTCGCCTGCCGTTCGAAGGCTACCATAGGCGCATAAAGTTCATCTTCTTCAAAAGGTATCACTCTTGCTAGATTTTGTTCCAAATTCATGAAAGCCTTTCGTTCCCTTTAAAGGAAAGCGGTCTTGAAGCTGGACTGTGATAGCCTTACTTATAGTTCAAGCTTTATGTGAGTTTACCGACTGCCTATATACCCACCACCACCAAGCACCTCGCTGCCACCACCTCGCCGTCGCGGGCAACATGTCGCTAAAACTTGCAAATATCACCGCTGTCTCATACAGTTTACAGCTCTTACATTTATATCGCCGTCACTACAGCAAAGCGGGGTGGGACTGGTATACAGATACCAGCATATTGTGAAGAGGTGAGCTTTTATTATATGAATGAGCTTATTAAATGGTCTATTAGTTAAAAAGTATTGTCCATTCTAGGTGATATCTTCTTTGATTTCTTTTATTTTTGCGCTTCACTAACTACGCATGCCTTAGCTGGCAGCAATTTAGTTTGATTAGTGCTTGATGGTACTCGCGTCGGTGACTAGCAACACTGCTGGTGTGCTTGGGAAAATTAGGATGAAAATATTTTATTATAAGGGGCCGCCATCCATTTCTACTCATAACTCTTCTTTACCTCTTGTCAGCAACATAAAGCCAAATAATCGCTGCCTTAGTGCAGCGTTATGTTGCTGACACCTCTGCATGCTTATTCCTTGTATCTTTCAGTCATTAGGGTTGTTGGAGCTTGTCTGGTACGGCGCCGAGGGCGGAGACCATCTTCGGGCCTTTGAGAAGCGGGGGTGGTCTTGTAGATGGTGGTGATGTTGATGCACGTAGGAAGTGGAGGATTCAGGTATTTCGGGAAATGTGCAGGGAGGCCTGCTTAGCTCACCATACTAGGCCAATTTTAATATAGTTCTACTGAGGATACTACAGGTCCGCCCGGGGGCTTAAGGACCTGATGAAATGCGACAATGAGATCTATGTATGTTCTAATGCAGCAATTATGCTTGGAAGCATCAGCGACAGGCTGCCGGCAACAGCGAGGTGCTTGGTGGTGGTGTTGGTGGCTTGCGCGGTAAGCTCGCCTGAAATAGGGACTCCCTCTTAGGTTACTGTCATCAGATCAGTCGTCTCATCGCTCCAAATCTGCACCTCAGTCAGCTCATTGTTATTCATCGCTCCCTATCGCCGTTTACGATCTGTTACCTCGTTGATCCGCTGGTCATGGACCCTTTTTCAACAGCGGCGAGCATCGTAGGCATCCTTGATACCGTTACAAGGCTGAGCGGCGCCATATCTGCGTTCAAGGAGGACTACAAATTGGCAGACGCGGATTTGGACCTGGCTCGGCAGCACGCGTTACTTTTGAAAGAGGAGATAAGAGCACTAGAGTCAAAAAAGGCCTCAGCTGATCCCCCGCCTTATGAATCAGCCAAGGGACAAGATGGTTTCGGTCGTGCCGCCGAGAGTGATCATCTGGTCTTGGAAGAGGCTTCGTTCGCAAAGGCGATGGCGACTGCCTGTGAGCTCCTCTCTACCATAGAGGCATCCTTCCCCCTGCGTTCCGAGCCGCATACATGGAGGAGTAAAGTGAGATGGGCGATGAAGGACAAGCAGGTCCTCCTACAAGTAAAGGAGCGACTCAGATCTGCCGAGAGCACGCTGCAAGGGATCGCGGCAATGGAACAATTGTAAGTTCTACGCAATGTTCAAAGCTAGAATGGGGCCAGGAACGTCCCGCTTTGCAATAACTGCGCTCATTGAGCCTAGACGAGTCAGCCGTTTGGTCTACGAGATTCTTCTACAACAACGATCTACTTTGGACAAGATTGAGAGTAGTGTAACTTCGACCAATAATATCTTCAACATGGCAGTCTTCAACCAGAGCAGCCCGCAACCGTTGCCTGCCCACCTCTCCGCAACCAAGCCAATATCAAAACAGTCGACCCAGGTGATATCAAAGCCTACCAAGCTCTTGCCCTGGACAGTCCGATTTGATCGATGGGGCGTCTCTGCACAAATAGTTGTATTGCCCAGAGACAAAGGCAAGAGCTATCGAGCCGCTGTGCGAATATCGATGCTTGGAAAGATGTACACGATTCAAGTACAAATATCTTTCCCCGATTTCTCCTTCGACCGCATGCTACATGTGCGCAACATTGTGCCAACCAATTCTGCAATGACTGTTGCCTGTAGAACAGGCGATTTCGACAGTGCTCGTAGACTATTATCAAGTGGCGCTGCGCACGGGAGTGATATTACACTTGCAGGTCGGCCAATGCTCGATGTTCGTGTAACCCTCTCCATACCAAAAGATGCAATGCTGATGCTACGGGCAGTATGCTATCGAGAGCGGGTCTGCCAGGCTTGTCCGCTTGCTCCTCGCCCATGGTGCTCATCCAGACATGGCGTATGGGGACCATGATATGTGAGTGAGTCCCAACAACAGTTTTTTGCCTGTCATGGAGTAAGAGGCGATGTTGACGGGGAGCATCACAGGACAGCCTTGCAATCTTCGTTCCTTCGAGGACATATCGAAATTGCCAGAATTCTTCTATCCAGAGGGGCGAATATCGAATACATTGACCGTGACGGGTATTCGGTGCTCTCCTACCTATGGATTGTCGATGAATCCTTCGAGAAGTCAATAGAATTTATGCGCATCTGTCTTGCAAACGAGTTTGCGGAAGTCAACGCCTGCGATAGCAGGGGCTGGTCAGCTTTTCATCGAGCGGCCGCTGTCGGCACACCAGAAGATGTCGAAGCGTTCTTGCGACTAGGAGCATCGCTTGCTTTGCGAGCCGAGTGGTACGGTTGGACGGCGCTGTTCTTTGCAGCGTCACACGACAATGTCGAGACGTTCCGGACTATTGTTCGTCATTCTGGAACCGACGTCTATGAATCTCTTGACGGTGACGGATGGACTCTCTTACATTGCTGCATTTACTTCGGTGCTCCTCGTGTTATGAAATTGCTCTTGCAGAACGGTGTAGACGTCAATCAATTATCGCACCCAGCACCGCTACCCGAAGATCCGGAATTGTCTTACAGGGAGCTGACTCCCTCTGATATTGCCATATACATCGGACCGAATCGATACCAGATGTTCCTAGAAATTCTTGCCGAAACCGGCCGAGACGTGGATCTAGAAGGCAACAAGGACATTTTTTGGGACGCGATTGCGGAAACACGACGCGAGAACAGCGAAGCAGCAGGAAAGTCACGCCCAATTTACGGCGCCGAAGATGTTGATGATGATAGGTACACGCTTTTACACTGGGCATCGTACAACGGCTCCACCAAAGTGAAAAAGCTCCTTTTATTAAAAGGTGCGGACCCGGAACACCTGGATGCCATTTCGCTGGAGGAGAATCCGACAGTGTTAACGACAAGTCCTTTTGAGGGGCGTTAGTCTTCTTCGCTAAGCCGGTGAGGAGTCATACTTTACCGTATCTCTTCTCATAGCGAAACGCGTGTAACAAAGCAATGGTAAACGCTCACCCATCCCATACCAGTCCTGAATGTGCGGCGGCTATAAGGGTTAAACTGTATCAACGGTCGAAATCGGAGTTTCTGACTTCTTGGGCCTCTGGAGTTTATAAGATCATGACGGTTAAATTGTATCAACGGTCGAAATCGGATTTTCTGACTTCCTGGGTCTCTGGCGTTTATGAGATTTTATATTATATATATGTTTTGATAGGTTATATCAAGGCCGGTACTCCCGGCGTTATAATCTGTAGTCGACTCCTTCTACTTAGAAGATTGATAATTTATATTATGTTTTATGAAATATAATATACCTTCTAATTACGTTGCTTCCACCCTGGTGTACCAGTCTTCACCCTAGCAGCTGGTGATTTGAAAGCGTATACTCACAGAAAGTAGAGACATGACAGGCATAGTAGCCTTTCTAAAAGGAATACAAGCAGATATGGTGGGTTGATTGGATTTGGGGAACCGGACTGAAAGAAAAGCTAGAGGAAATACAATCTGTTTCAGTTGCAACAACTCGGTGTTTCTTTACCTTATCCATCTAGCCATAAATACGGTGTTGCCGTTGGGACCCATGTTGAAGCGAAGTAGACCCATTGTTTTGAAGATAAGGCTCTTTGTGAGGTATAGAGGGTTCAAGTCCACAGTAGGAGGAAGCCATTCCATCTTTTTGGCAAACATATATACTCTGTGACAAGCAGATGGTGATATCGTAAGTGGAGGGTGGAGGATAGTCTTCGAATTTGCAGGCTTCCATAAAATGGACTAAGTCTGATTACACGTCCAGAGAAGGTGACGAGTCTGGGAAGGTCCAAATTGGGAAACTCGTCCTATAAACGCACGAACCTAGCATCATTAGTCTTACCACTATTTTTAAATGTCACATTGCTGTTCCTGGCTATTCGAGTGAGGGCCGTACTGACATCCACCGCAATGCCAAGGACTAGAACCAGAAGGAAAATCGTAAATCGTAAATCGTGGTCCATGGTAAAATCTAAATCCTAAGCACCGGTAGCCTCTTAGTGTGCGTAGATACGGAAGAACCTGAATCAATATCATCCTTTACTTGACTTTCGTCATTTCTACCCGCCGATCTTTGACTTTTGATAGAGTGGAGCAAGGGTGACTCTCCATCCCACCATTTGAACCACTTGGTAGAATCATAGCCAACGACAGACGCCCTTCGAGAACGTATACACTGTTGCATCATCTTGCCGCGGCCCTGCCACATTTCAGCGCAGCATTCGCGGAAGTGTGGTTCCGGAGAGCTCGAACGGAGCAAAGGTTCTGAGCAATCTCCACTTGAGGCACTTAAGGCAAATTTACACTCACTCCATGAGAGCAGTCGTCTGCTTGCAGCATAGCGGAGGAATAGCTCGACAAATTCGTGTAAATTTCTGACAACGGCATTGAGAAAAGCGCTTAGCTGGCCACCGTAGTTGACAAAGGGATCAGCATTGTGCATTAGCAGTACCTCCGCAGAGGCCCTCCGTTTATGCGTTATCGCCGTAAGTAGTACAGAGCTCATCATAGGGGCCAGACTCATGGACTTTGCATCTGTTGAGCCGTTGAGAATGGCCATTAAGAGGTCGTTTAATATGTCGTCATGGCCGCGAAGGACGGACACACGCAAGGGAGTACCAAGCGGTCCCTCGTGGAGCAGTGGATCAGCTCCATATTCTAGAAGTAGTCGCACGACAGCGGAAGAATCAGAGATGACAGCAGCGGTCAAAGGAGTGCCCCATAGCCCGCAAAATAAGTCAACATGGGTTGTAGTATCTAGCGATTCTGCAAGAGCTTCATAATCACCTGCTAGTGCGGCGTCATAGATCGTCGAGTCTTCCAGGATACGGATCCGTCTGAAATATTGCAATTCGGCTGCTTCCAATCTTCGCATGCTCTCCTGCTTCATCTCCACTGAGCTTGCTGCAGCATGATTGAGAGACGAATCGTCTGTTAGCTCGTCCATCGGCTTGGTTAAGAAGCTATCCAACCGCTCATCCGAGGCTGGCGGCTCTGTTGATTTACCTTCGTTGGATTGCTGGTCTGATAATCTCAGACTCGACCCTTCAAGGGGAACTTTGAAATCGAGTAGTCTGCTTAATCCTCTACTTTGCGTCTCGTAAATCTGAGCGTCGCTGAGTGACGAGCGGAAAGCCTCCAACCAATGCCGTTCATCGCCGCGTCCTTCATTGTTGGCTGGCACAGCAAGCCCCCTACCACGAGGCTTAGTATGCTGAAGGGGGTATGCCAAGAGAAAGATGCCATCAGCCTCAAAGGTTTCTAGATTCTGTAGGTGAGGAGGCGTACGAAATGATATATTGCAATTCGAACACATCCAAGAGTAAGGCTTGCTTTCGAAAACTGAACCATTACACTTGGCACAACGTTTATTGGACATCTTGACCGCCCAGTAATGTATGGTCATGGCAAATCTTGCCCTCGGCCGCACAAAGTGATCCCAGTTGCCGAAATCGATTGATACTTCGGGATTCTCGGGGTCACAAAGATTGAATTGACCGCTGCGGATCTTTTCAAAGCCTGGAGTGTCCTTGAATTTAGCGAGCAGCATCGCTTTGAAGACTGCAGGATGCCTGAAGTGCTCGTATTGTAGGCTGTGTTTGCGGTCCAAAATGTCCAAGATGGTGACATTGTCTGAGAGAAGACTGCTCATAGAGGCTGGTATAGTCTGGCACAAACCCCAGAACAGGATCAGTAGCTGAGGGTACAGGCGAAGTGCGCGCTGCAGGTATTCTAGGCCCTTGAGTGCAAGTATGTGAAGAGCAAGACACTGAACGTCCGTAAAATTACCTAGATCGTGTTCTTTGGCATCATGTAGCCTGTTCCGAGCGTAAGAATTCCGAGCTTGGAGTTTGGTCGATGTGACTAGAGGATACTGTGATTCTAATAGGAGATTAAGTTGCTCCGATATCTGTGGTAGCTCAGAAGCAAGTTGCGCTTGATATCTGGCGGAGGCCTGCCCCGCCGCAATGTTCGGGTTCCTGACCCAAGATTCAACATCGTAATCTTCCTTATTGACCGTGATGTAGCCTTTATTCATCATATCTACGAGATGATCACTTCGCTCCGTCATGGTTGCTAAAGTCTCCTGATTGGACATTAGCAACCTTTCTATTCTTTGTTGCTTTTGCTCGCTCTTGACAGCTTGTTTTTTGACCAATCTACATAAAATGCGACCTTGTCCCTCAATCCTTGCCAGCAGCCTGTGAGCTTCCCCTAGGCGAGCCTCGTTCTGTTTGTGGTAAGCGCCATGGTCGTCTATTGCGGTCTCTAGAAATGCTTGTGTTTCAGTGCCTTGTTTCGCGGACGCTAAAGCGATATCCCTGTGACAGATATTAAACATATGGCTGAGCAAAAAGCTTGTCAGCTTACACGAGCAATTCATTGAATGAGCACTGTAGAGCGTGAAGTTGGGCATTGATGGACTCCCGATAGGTAGGAATCTTCTTTGAAGTGTGTGCCACCCATCTCGCCTTCGCCATAGACCCTCGGTGTAAACCTTTAGGAGCATTATCACCTAGTCGTATTTCGTATCTAGCCAAATCCCCTTGGAACCCTTTGGTTGTTTTATGTAGTCCATCTGCGATACCAGCAATCACCTCACGGTGTCTGGAGTAGGGGTCTGGTAGTCTGATAAATTTGAGTTCTTGGAAGACAGTAACGTTCCGCTTAAGCTCTTGGCTTATATTTTGATAGTCATCGGAAGCTCCACCATGCTCTTTCAAGCCGCTGCCTATCTGCTTAAGGAGGGTGATGAGGGCAATTATGTCGCCTAGACACCAGCACGTTAGACTTGTCTATACAACTGACGAGGCCAGAGCGCGTACCAACGGAGAGCGGAGATGGGACGGCCATCCCAGGTTTGCCATGCTTTCCGAGAACAAAGGACCCAAATTATATACAAGTCCCGATTTCCCGTGGAATTTGTGATTTTTAACTGTTTCCGAGGCTGTGAGGGGTGACGTGGGATCCCTGTGGCAGTGCAGATTTAGAGGCTAACTTTATCGGGTAAGAGGCGCCTTTATCAGAATCATACCTTAAGTACGGCTCGAGGCAGTAGTAGTGGATGACGATGATTGTAATATTTCTATCAAGCACATGGATAGTCCAACAATATGCCTACGACAACAAGCGCTGTACTTTGTCGAGACTCCATTAATTGGTGGAACAACTTAAGATAGACAGATGCTACGCTGTTCAAATCACCATGTTTGGGGCTGAAGAACTTCCCTGCTAGTGATATCCATGTTCTGCAAGCTCTTTCTCCGTCCAATCCCACAGCTCCCCCGCCAGCTTTGGATCTTGTGAATACTTCGACCCAGCATCTTCCTTAGCAGTAGGGACGTAATACTGTCCACTCTTCGCTTTGGGGCTGGTAGCCAGAAACAGTTGCGTCAATGCCCCGTCCTGCACGTTAGTCAAAAGAAGTTTTACAGGCCCAATGAGGGTCGCGAGCCACGGATGCTGATCCTGAAACGGCTGCGAGAGCCCTGTGTCGATGCCGCCAGGGTGACATGCCATACTCTTAATGGATGGATATCGTCGGGCAAGTTCGCGCGTGAAAAGAATGTTTGCAAGTTTGGATTGCCCGTAGCGGACCCAGGTGGAGTACGATGCCATGTCTGATTTTACTTTGGCGAGGACGAGACCGCCTTTGGGCGGAAGACCGTGGCCAGCGGAGCTAAGGTTGACAATGCGGACGTCAGAGGAGGGTTCCTCAGCGGTTTCAAGCAGCTTTGGCAGGAGGAGCTTGGTCAGGAGGGCGTGACCGACGTGGTTGGTACCGAATTGGATTTCGTAGCCTTCCTTAGTAGTGCCTGGTGGCATAGCCATTACGCCCGCTGGAATTGGTCGTTAGTATTGGACTCATTGAAACATTGTATCAGTAATCACTGGAGTCTTCATGGCTGTTGCTGGATGCGACGAGTCGAGAGTATTCTTTAACAGGTCGCTCTATAGAAGAAACACGACCATTCAGGATACAGAAGGCTCGATAATCGAACATACCATTATTCATGAGAACATCAAGTCTGTCCGATTGTGCGTTGAACTCATCTCCTGCCTTTTTGACAGACTCGAGGGAAGATAAATCCAACTGTAGGAACATTACGTTGGCCTTGGGGTTCCCCTTCTTGATTTCGGCAATGGCTGACTCGGCTTTGGACGGATTTCGTGCAGCTAGGTAAACATGGGCGTTGTGTTTGCATAGTTGATGGCATGACTCAAGTCCCAAGCCATTATTACCTGAAAATCGCGTCAATGGAACGGTCAACAGAGGAGAGGAGTGTGCATGCGGGGCGCTTCCACTCTCGCTGGTTGACTTGATGTGCCAAATTGTATTCGCTTGTTACAAATACACATGTTTGGGCTTAACGACCACAGATACGCGCGGGATTCGGATGCCGTCCCTGCGTGGGGTTACATGCAGCATGAGGAAGCGACGCCAACCATGGCAACACCCGCCCCTCACTCGGGTGATCCAGAACATGTGGGCGCTCGCTTAATGTTCTCTACGTACCTCCAGTTACTAAGATGACTTTGCCCGATAGATCAGGAATATCAGTGTCGGCGTTAAAAGACTTGCCACCAAACCCAAACATGGTGAAGTGATCTTTCAAGTAAAGTCTTTCTTGGTAATATAGTCAAGAGGATCTAGGTATATATATATATATATATATATAGAATCTCACGGTATTTCTTGTTGACAACGAACGTACAATGATTGTCTGATTGACGTCGTCAAGATGATCCTCCGCTTTGATTGGTAGCGGGCCGTAGTCCGCCACCAAACCATGGCTAGCGAGCCCATATCAAAGCAGAAGAGCGACTATCTGTAGTTTACATTGCGATATAGTCAAGAAGAAAGGCCCGGGTAGCAGATCGCTCACCAACTCAAGCAACTCATTATTTTAAAAGGAGCCTGTGAGTGGTGCTGGTGGCGCTGAGTGAGAAATTGATTCACCTACATTGTGGTTAACCTGATTGGGCGGTGGAGACTAGCGTGCCCAAGGCCCCGCCAAAATCGCACTTTACCTACTTTTCTCGACTTCTTGCTCGACTCCAACTATTCAATTCTACAATCTTCATCTACTTCCCCCGCCTCGCACACTGCTTCACTTTCAGTCGCCCGGCCATTTAGTTCACCCTCCTTATCATCAACTATGGCGGACGACGCTCAAGTATGTGACTCCAAATCCCCACACCTTGGCCCCGCAACCACGGCGCACAACTCTGCATAGCTTTCCTCGTACAAATGGCTAACTTTCATGAAACATAGCATGAGCACACCTTTGAGAGCGCCGATGCCGGCGCTTCTACCACCTACCCTATGCAGTGCTCTGCGCTGCGCAAGAACGGGTTCGTGGTTATCAAGAGTCGCCCCTGCAAGATCGTCGAGATGAGCACCTCAAAGACTGGCAAACACGGTCATGCAAAGGTCCATCTAGTTGCCATCGACATTTTCACTGGCAAGAAACTCGAAGATCTTTGTCCCTCCACCCACAACATGGATGTTCCCAACGTGACCCGCAAGGAATACCAACTTGTGAGTCATGCAATGAAGATGTCGCAGGAGCTTTTGCTAAAGTGATCATTCTAGCTCGACGTCTCTGACGACGGCTTCCTTTCCCTTATGGCCGATGACGGCGAGACTAAAGATGATGTCAAGGTTCCTGAGGGGGAAGTTGGTGAGAAGATTGAAAAGCTTTTCAAGACTGAGGAAAAAGATACCAGTGAGTTAAACTCAGATTAGCTCAGATGAATCACGGCTGATGTATTTAGATGTTATCGTTCTCACTTCCATGGGTGAAGAGGTGGCCATTGAAGCCAAAGAGGCTCCTGCCAAGGGCTAGAAATAATCGAACTCGACTGGCATAAAGCGTTGGGGCGAATCTGGGGGAATCGTTGTTTGCTAGGTGCAATTTTGAGGGGCAATCGAAGCTGGCAGCCCAGCTCATCGTGCTACACTTCGTCATGAATCTGCCCCAAAAGGTATCTTTGGTTTCGGCATATACCTTCTACATGTATGAGGCGATGGATATTGCATGCAACGATTACAAGGATGATACCAATGTAGGAAAATTAGTAAAGACTGGTGCATCAAACACCATCTATTTCATGTTGCAATACCGTTGCCACCAAAACAAGGTTTTGGATGTGATATGTAGCGCGGCCTGTAACAACCCAGCTCAAACATCAGTAACAATATCACAATTTGAGAGTTATGCTCTCACACGCTTATTGCCAACAAATGCTGTAAGATATCTCGGCGATATCATGTCCGGGAAAATTGATTGGTTCAAGGGTCCTGTTTGCGGCCAGGAGAATTGTAAAACAAAATGGTACTACGAGGAAGCCGGCAGGACAATTTGCAGAAGGGGTCACGAGCAAGAGGTCATTATACCCTAAGTATCATGTGCTACAGTAGCTAACCATGAGTACCAGGGAGTTCAAACCCAGCAAGATGAAGACGACTTCGGCACTCAAGGCCGTAAGACGCGCATCAGGAAGGAAACCCAGGAAAAGGTCTCACGAAGTACCGCTCGCGCATCCTCATACACTTCGTATCCTGATAATCACAAGTCTCTCGTGGCCACTCTGCTGTTGAGCTCTATCTCCAAGCCTACCAGCTTATTCTATGGAAACAATGCCATGCTCTCATCAACACCATTGGGCTACCAGCAGAATTGGAAAGCGTTGTGAAGGATCTCTGGGCGCTACGCCTTCCGTTGTTAAAAGGAAAGATAGTTGCGATATCAAATGACGAAGTTGTCTTCAGCTCGCAGCCACAGACCGAAACGGAAATAGAAAGCAATGGCGAAGAGATTGGAAGAGAGTACAAGGTTGAAGGGAAGGCTATGCCGACTCTGATTGAGTCACTAGGGCTTTGTTACCTTGGGATGGTGCTATTGAGATCACCTATGAGTATGGGAGACTTACATCGGTATGTGGGAAGAACACTATCGTTCCTATGATTTTGGCTTATATTGGAGTGTATCTAGCTTGGCTGTCCGTGAGGATATTCCCTTCATCAGAGCTGTACGATTCGTGCCAGCAGTGATTAAACAAAAGCTGCCAGCAGAATACCTGAAAGCACTTGACACTACAGTACGACTGCTAGCCTCGTGTTCAATATTTGACTAGACTAACACCATAAAAGTCTCCTCTTGAGCCAGACCGCCTCCGCAAAGCTATCCATAACCTATCGCTTTATTATAGACACCACTTCGAGCTCGTGTTGCCACCTATCAACACACCTCTCTTGCTCTATAAGCACATAAGAGACCTTGCCGTCCCTAGTAAGCCTCACGAAGCACTCCTCTCACACAATTGAGTCAAAACACCGCCTAACAGAGCTACAGTCACACTTCACCCTATAACGCTCCACCTTGCCAACCTTCTCTCAATCTCCTTCGACTTTCCATCGCCGGGCTCTCGCCAACGTACTTCCTCTCTACCTGAGCTCCAACTTATCAGCCTCCTAATAATAGCCACGAAACTGTATCATCCCTTCGACAGCCTGCCTCGACACATACCTTCTCTCACCGACCCAGCAGCCCTCTCAATCGACTGGCCCAGCTGGGTGCAGGCCCAAAAAGCTCACAGAACGTCAAATTGTGAAGAAAACCACCTCCAACGTGGGACGGAAATCAACGTCACAGAAGTCGATGCCATGGCAATGTCTGGTGAGCAATTAGACGAATACATGGATTACTACGAACGCACCTTCATCGATACAGACCGCATTGAGCAGAAGCTACCAAAGGACTTACTAGACATGTTCCCAACAGGACGTTTAGACGGTTCCGAGCCAGCGTCATACTCATACCAGGAGCAATTTGCTAAAGAGCAGGAAGCTGTGGAAGAGACGCTTGGCGCGGTGATTGGAAGCATGAAACTACGAAACGTCATCTCGAAAGAGAGTGAGGAGCCTGTACGACGGATTGGAAGTTTCTATAAGCGGTATAGACGGGTGGAAGATCTGGATGGTGATGCGAAAGTGTTTTATGAGAAAGTGGCGGAGAAGGTGGGGGTGAGATTGGAGACGCTGGTGTTGGCTGTGGGGCAGATGGAACGGTTGTTGATTAAGTGGAGGGAGAAGAAGGTTAAGGAGAGTTTGGAAGAGGAGGAGGGAGAAGATACGGATGGAGGAGAAGGGGAAGTAGATGGAGAAGGGAGTGAAAATGTTGAGATGATGGATGAGAGCGAATGAGTTGGCCTGCGAAGATTATCTGGTAATGGTGGATTCTACCTACCTACCGAGTATACGCTTTTCTGGAGCGTGATATGCTCTTACAACCTCGCATAAACCCTACAATCCTGAGTTTACAAAATTCTCAAAATTACTTTAGATACAATGATTGGTGCAGGGGCTCTACGAACAAAGGAGATAAAGCCCCCGCCTATCTCCATACATCCACCCTTTTAAGACTAGCTTTAGGGCTCACCCACTGACGTCTCCTCCATGAGTGGTGTGAGCTCTCGGCGAAGGAAATTTCCGAAGCCGCCTTCCCCCCTTGGACTAAAATAAAATTATATGGTGCGATTTTTTTATGGGCGGGAGAAGGTCGGTATGTGAGAGGTGGGCCATTCTATAACAACTTACTCAATTGATGCCGTGAGGTGGCGAAGGGAATGATGTGTTAGATGTCGTTGATGTCATAACATACGACGATTGTTTGCATCAGAAGTGAGACTAAGAGTGAGGTGTGCGGTGTGGCTAGTGAAGCAATTGAAGGGGCGGTTTTGTTTAGGTTTCTTCAGCGACGTGCCCTGCGGCAACACTCAACCACAACCACAGCATGGCGTCGCTTGTGAACGGGAGTTTTGCGTCGCCGCTCGCTGATGCGAATCTGAGTCTGAAGATTGTGACGGAGGGAGGGTGGCTTGCGAAGGTGTATAATGGCATGAGCGGGCTTAATGTGTTGATATCGTTCCTGCTGGTGCTGGTTGCGTACGATCAGTGTGAGTTACTGCACGATGCCAACGGCTGCGGATTGGGGATTGCTGATGCGGGAATAAGTTATGTATGTGTGGAATAAGGGCTCGATTGTTGGGCCGNAAGGTTAAGGAGAGTTTGGAAGAGGAGGAGGGAGAAGATACGGATGGAGGAGAAGGGGAAGTAGATGGAGAAGGGAGTGAAAATGTTGAGATGATGGATGAGAGCGAATGAGTTGGCCTGCGAAGATTATCTGGTAATGGTGGATTCTACCTACCTACCGAGTATACGCTTTTCTGGAGCGTGATATGCTCTTACAACCTCGCATAAACCCTACAATCCTGAGTTTACAAAATTCTCAAAATTACTTTAGATACAATGATTGGTGCAGGGGCTCTACGAACAAAGGAGATAAAGCCCCCGCCTATCTCCATACATCCACCCTTTTAAGACTAGCTTTAGGGCTCACCCACTGACGTCTCCTCCATGAGTGGTGTGAGCTCTCGGCGAAGGAAATTTCCGAAGCCGCCTTCCCCCCTTGGACTAAAATAAAATTATATGGTGCGATTTTTTTATGGGCGGGAGAAGGTCGGTATGTGAGAGGTGGGCCATTCTATAACAACTTACTCAATTGATGCCGTGAGGTGGCGAAGGGAATGATGTGTTAGATGTCGTTGATGTCATAACATACGACGATTGTTTGCATCAGAAGTGAGACTAAGAGTGAGGTGTGCGGTGTGGCTAGTGAAGCAATTGAAGGGGCGGTTTTGTTTAGGTTTCTTCAGCGACGTGCCCTGCGGCAACACTCAACCACAACCACAGCATGGCGTCGCTTGTGAACGGGAGTTTTGCGTCGCCGCTCGCTGATGCGAATCTGAGTCTGAAGATTGTGACGGAGGGAGGGTGGCTTGCGAAGGTGTATAATGGCATGAGCGGGCTTAATGTGTTGATATCGTTCCTGCTGGTGCTGGTTGCGTACGATCAGTGTGAGTTACTGCACGATGCCAACGGCTGCGGATTGGGGATTGCTGATGCGGGAATAAGTTATGTATGTGTGGAATAAGGGCTCGATTGTTGGGCCGGCGTGGAAGATGCCGTTTATTGGACCTTTTCTGTCGTCGGTGAATCCGAAGATGGATGAGTATAAGGCGAAGTGGGCGAGTGGGGAGTTGAGCTGTGTTTCGGTGTTTCATAAGTATGGAGGGCAGTCAATTGAGGAGGTTGGAGGTGTTGGCTAATGGCAATGGCTAGGTTCGTGGTTATTGCTTCGTCGAGAGATATGGCCCGCAAAGTCTTTAATTCCCCTGGCTTTGTCAAACCCTGTGTGGTAGATGTTGCATACAAGTTGCTTCGCCCAACGAATTGGGTGTTCTTGGATGGAAGGGCTCACGTCGATTACCGCAAGGGACTCAATGGCCTGTTCACTCGCCAGGCGTTGGATATGTATCTGCCATGGCAAGAGGAGGAATATGATAAATACTTCGAAAAGTTCCTCGAACAATCAAGACAAGGCGACCAAGAGAAAGGAGTCCCGTTCATGTATATGTTCCGAGAACTCATGTGTGCGGTGTCCCTTAGGACGTTCGTGGGCCATTACATGACCGAAGCGGCAGTGAAGAAGATTGCGGACGACTACTACATGATAACCGCAGCCCTTGAACTCGTCAATTTCCCGTTCATTGTTCCTTTCACAAAGACTTGGTATGGCAAGAAAGCTGCGGATATGGTTCTGGTGGAGTTCAGCAAGTGCGCCGCGAAGAGCAAAGCCCGCATGGCGGCCGGTGGCGATATAACCTGTATCATGGACGCCTGGGTGAAATCCATGCTCGACTCCGCCAAATGGAATGAGAAAGTCGCAAAAGGACTGCCTGTCGATGCCTCCGAGAAACCAAACCCCCTTATCCGCGACTTTACTGAGTATGAAATCTCCCAAACGATCTTCACATTCCTCTTCGCATCCCAAGATGCCACCAGCAGCGCATGCACATGGCTCTACCAACTCATGGCTGACAGGCCTGAGATCCTCGACCGCGTACGAGCTGAAAATCTGGCCGCTCGTAACGGCGACAGGAATGTCCGCTTCAGCATGGATCTTCTCGAGAACCTACCCTACACCCGCGCCGTAGTAAAAGAAACCCTCCGCTACCGCCCACCAGTCATCATGGTCCCTTACGTCGTAAAGAAGCCCTTCCCGGTCACAGACACATACACCGCGCCTAAGGGTGCCATGGTAATACCCTCCTGCTGGCCAGCCCTCCACGACCCAGAAGCCTATCCCAACCCCGACACATACGACCCCGAGCGCTGGTACACAGGGGACGCGGAAACCAAAACGAAGAACTGGTTGGTATTTGGCACCGGCCCGCATTACTGTTTAGGACAGACGTATGCGCAGATGAACTTGATAGGCATGATTGGAAAGGCGAGCATGATGCTGGATTGGAAGCATATTGCTACGCCGAAGAGTGAGGACATTGAGGTCTTTGCTACTATTTTCCCACAGGTGAGTTGTGGTTGTTCCAGTGTTTGTATTTTTTGTTGTATTTTGGAATCAGCACTAACGTACGTGGTTTTGCGGCACAGGACCACTGCCCGCTAATTTTCACGGAGCGGCCAGAATAATGTTGAACGGCACGGATCTGGGCCACTTCTGTCTACAATACTAGCATGCATTATCCCACTGTAATTAGATCTCTTGAATCGTTATTGTACCGTGGCATGTGGAGCGTCCTCATCATCCTCTTTTTTAATGGGCGTTTGTTATAGATTTTCCACGGGCGAATCCAAGGAGCAGTCAGTCGACTAGTCGCATGTACTCAGTGCTAGCAAGGACAAAAATCTTTAATCAATAAAGCACATGCAAAGCATCCCTTCTCAATGCATGGCAATCTTCCTCCAACATCCACTTCTTCCCCCCCATCCCCTCCCCTTCCTCACCTCACCTCACCTCTCTCATTACCCAACCCCCCCTCTGCACCTCCCCCCCC
>KI911131.1:903679-924650 GCA_000482085.2 Cladonia metacorallifera KoLRI002260
CCTCCCCCTCCCCCCACCCCCCCCTCATCTCCCCCACCCTCACCCCCTCCCACTCTCTCGCCAGCCGCGCAGCAGCCCGACTCCTAACCCCAGCTTTACAATAGAATATAACTTCCTCCACACCCTCCCCTCCTTTCCCGCCCACACCCCTGTTCAGCTCCGCGCTATCAACGCCCGAAGGATCGCCATCGCTATTTAGTCCCGCATGCGCTTCTCGATCTTTCAACGTCTGCGTAAATGGCGATTCCGAAATCGCTGATTTGCTCGTCGGCGACGCCGATCTCGAGTCGGTCCCTGATGCTGTACCTGGGTAATCTGAATCCGTATCTGAACTCGAGGGTGTAGGGGATGGTGGGGCAGAGGGTTTCTCGAATCCAAACCTCTCGAAGAAATCTTCTTTACTGAGGTAGAAAGCGTCGGGGTTGGATGTTAAGGGCATGGAATAGGCGCCGGGGATCTTGCCTGTTTGCTGGAGTTCGGAGGGTTCGCGGACATCTGACGGGATGTTAGCTCGTTCGCGCTTTGGGCTATGGATGTAGGTGAAGGTTTTGTGTACTTGGGGGTGGGGGAAGAGGATGAGGGGGAGGAGGGGACGAACCTATTATGATTCGTTTTGGGGAGGGATTGCTGGATAGGTCGCGGACTTCTTCGAAAGTGTAGTGTTTTGGTTCGGGGGAGGTGCTGTATAGCCTTCGGTGGGGTTGGCGCTGGCTGTGGGGGTGGGGGGACGGGTGGGCGCGGAGGAGGGGGTAGGTGATGCGGGAGGTGGATTTGAGGGCGGAGGCGGGGGAAGGGTGGTAGGTGCGTTGGGGCTTTAGGTGTGGTGCGTATTGGGGAGGGCGACGGAGAGGGGATAAGAGGTGGGTTGTGAGGGGGCGTGGCGGTGGCATTGTACTTGGGTTGAGTGGAGGGAAGATAGCTGCGTGGAGCTTGCGGAGAAATTATTGCAGTTGCGGTAGAATTGATTCTAGGCTTGGCAGTGATGTAATTTCTACAGTTACGGGCTTCGTATGGATGCACATCATTTCATCAGACGATCCTAACTGCAGAAGAGTATTTTGAAATTTGGTCCGTAGAGCAGATAGATGGTGGTGCAGAGTAGATGCTGCCCCTGCAGCTTGTTGAAGCCTTGTCATCGACCAAATCCAAACCATCCCTTCCTGCCCTCCTTCTTCTCCTCCCTGCCGGATGCAATGTCTGGAGTGCCATTGACCGCCGGCTCAGCGACCTTGGGTGTCCGGCCAGGGTAGTCAATGTAATTGAACGCCACATCTAAGAAGATAGGCTTGACTGGTATGGGTTGTATCTTTGGTGGATAAGTAACAAGATTTGTGAGATCCACAAGACCATGAGGGTACTCGTCAAGTCTCTCTACCAGTGGAGGGTGGATTACGCCTTTAGCTTTGGCACGGTCCGCCGAGTCAATGTGATGTAATTCGACGAGTCCACGATGTTGAGATACCAGGCTGCGGAGAAGCTCTTGGAGTTTCTTTACCTGAGTTGGCGTGATATCAAGATTGGGAGGCCTCTCTGATTCAGGCTGCAGAGATGAATTGAGAGACGAAGTTTTAGAAGAAAGGTCTAGGGCTCGAGAAAGTAGGGCCAGAGCATTTCTCGCATCCTGTAACAATGCATGTGACCGAGCAATAGCAAGACATCTCAAAGCTGCAAAATACGCCCGTTTGGCTTCGATCTCCTCAACGAATTTCTGATCCGCTGCTACACCTGGTAGCTCTTTGACGGAATCAAGACTCTGCAACGAAGAATCGTAAAGGACCACCCTTTCTCTCAGTCTCGTGAGTTTCCTGCTTGTGCTCTCTTCCTGAATTGGCCTAACTTTTCCATCTTTACGGGTTTTCTTAGGCTTCTTTACCTCAGACTCGAAGACAGCACCATCTTGCTTCCCACACAGGACTCTATTCCTGCCGATCCGCCACCCCACCAAAGCATAGTTAACCGCAGTCCTGGTAATTTGCAAAGCCTGCATGCGACGATCACCTTGGGGGACACCTTCGGCTGAGAGCTCGTCAATTGCAGTTTTCGTGGCATCAACCGCATCTTGGCTGGGAATGAGGACCTCGTCGTAAGCGGATGCCTTAGCCTGAGCACCTGCGTCAAGATTTGAGGCTAAGAAGGATGATAGGTTTGCTTCAGCTGTGGAAACAGCCGCAAGAGCCTGCGCAGTTGCCGCATCTTCTAGATTCACTTCTCGTGACCTCCATTTGATCGTCTTTGGGACGTTCTCCGCGTTGCCGTTGGGTGTCTTTCTTTGAGCTGTAGCCGGGTCATCTAATGCTTCGGGGTTTTCTTGCAGTATTTTTTGTACAAATTCATTGTCATTTCGCTTAACATATCTTGAAACGATCGTCTCTATGGATACTGTCCGAGAAAGCTTCAGTTGGTAGGCTGCATAACGAATACTAGGGTCTATCGTTGAATTCAACAGATCCCTGAACAAGTCCTCCTGTTTTGCAGCTCTCGCCTTCGCAAGGGTTGTATAGATCAACCGTGCTTCGGAGTACTCGTAAAGACAATCTTCCCAACTTTGTTTTTCGAAATCAATAGCACCGCGTAACGAGATGTAGTAGGCACGTGCTTCAAGTATCGCCTGTTCAGTGGCCTTGGTTACTTCCTTATCCTTGAGTAGCTCCACCAATCTTCCGGCATAAACACTAGCTTTATGAAGTCGAGAACAAATATGGCTTTTCGTAGATCCAGTGACACCTTTGGCTCCAGCGTCTGCAGAATGGACCGTTTTCATATGCATTGCATGGGCCCATGCTCGTTCGGAAGTAAGAAGTAGTAGGTGTATAAATCTGCGGATGGCTTGAGTAAATGACCATTGACTGAAACGGAACTGACGGACTCATGATTTCTCGCTATATCGTCCGCTGAGACTGGGGTCTGGGCGGCGTATTTACGACCTTTCATGGAAGTATAGTTCAGCTTTCGCCGCACAACAAGCAAGCGGCGAGATAGCTGCTTTCTATAAGAGCCATAATCGCCGACCAACAAAGCCTTTTGGCGTTGGGAGACAATTAAATCTGTGATATCCATGGTTAGGTAGAATATATCGCTCCTTCCGCTGTGGTTACAAAGCTATCTTTGCTCTTTCTATGTGCGGCTCGGCGGGCGGTCTTGGCAGGGCCGCTCCGATGATGATGTTGACGATCTCTTTTTTCTAACATTGTTGCGCTCGACTTCGACTGCGTCAAGTAACCACCTAGGATTCAACACTGACCTGGGCCAAGTTCTGCTCTTAGAGATATAGGATCTCCCTCTGACGACTCTCACCGTGCCCGTCAAACATCCACTGATGACAAGAGACAACTCGACAGGTAATTCACGTGTGGAGGGAGGTCTACTGTGGCATGATAGAGAGAACAGCAAGATGCCTCAAGAATGGAGGGCACGTAATCTGCCGAGCGACAAAGAATCCTTTTCGAAGTCGACGCTGTCTACACTCCGCCTTTTGGTCTCATGGCGCCGGTAACATTGATTTACCCTCCTGGTGGATATTCTTCCTGCAAACGACAGACTCCAACAAAGAATGCCAATCGCAAAGGAAGGCTTATTCGCCAGGGGAGAAGGTCTCGGGGGCGATACAAGAGATTTTTTTGGACTTTCTATATCCCGTCCAAACTCTTGCTCTCATACGAAGGCTCAAGCGCTCGACCAGCGCGCACCAACATGCGTCTCAGAGTCTAAAAAATTCTTGTAGGAATTATACATCGATTGCCGAAGATGTCATTGTGGGAGTGAAGGCAACTGGATCAAAAGAACCCGCAGAGACTTCCGCGACATCAGAAGCAGGAAGGACTTCAGAAGAGATTCGGGAAGACATTGATCGAGTTCTGGCCAGGAAAGACCAACGAGGGTACTATGATCAGCTGTGGCGAAGCTACCAGGATTTGCTTGAGAAATCCGAGAACCTCTCGCAAAACGACCTGACCAAGATGCTGCGGTCCTTGGGCACATCAAAGCGAATTGTCGACTTGGAACGATTGGTCGCCCTATTCGAGAGCATTCCAGTGCAGCAACGACAAGCCATCCATTACAGTTATGCTGTCTCGGCCGCGTTGTCTCTGAAGGATTTAGGAACCGCCATTGCAGTCCATGACGAAGCCCGCAGAAAAATCCGAGGCTTCATTGGCACTTCAGCTATACTGGCTTATACGGTGCAGCATGGAAATTGGCAAGAGGCAGTAAATATTTGGCAGCCGTTCTGGGCCCATAAATTGGCATACTACGCGACGCCAGAACTTTGGACTAAGGTTGATACTTTGCCATCTTCACGTCTGATGGCCAGAGCTGCTTCGGCAGCAGAGTTTGCTATCTCGACAACAGAGACTGTAGGGTACGATGCAGCAGCTGCCCACCGCGAATTTGCTTTGGAACTGGTCCGCCGCTTAGTCAAGAGGCAGGTGACATCTTTCGATGTTAACAGGCATTGGAAAATGATAGAGAAGGTAAGAATGCTTGATGCATCTGAAATCACTATACCAAAGGACGCTTTATGTCAACTTCTATCAATTAAAAGCCCTGAATATGAAAACCAGGCTCTGCGTTTATACCGAGTCCTACGAAAAATTAGCAGATTCTCACCAACGCGAGACCTGCTGACCGCTATCACTGGAGTAATGATTTCGCAGAAGGGTAGTCTTGGCATTTTCATGGTGATCGACGATTGGAGGAAGTACCATGGTGCAGTTCCGCCTAGTATGGCTATATCTATAATACGAGTGCTGGCTCAAATTGGAGAGCTTGAAGCGACCCAAAAGCTGTTTCGCGACTTCGTCTCCGAACATGGAATACCTAAAGCCAATGACATGTATTTCGCTATGCTTCACGTATTTAATCGCCGAGCAGATACCACAGGAATAGTGCGAATGTGGGACGAGTTACGAAAGGTCTACAAGTTTAAGCCCGATGTCAAGGCCTGGAATCTCGTCATCTCAACGTTTACGCGTGTGGGCGACCTCGATGGAGCATTGACTTGGTTTGACAAATTGCGTGTAGAAGGAGTAAAACCCAGCTCCAGAACATTGTTCAGCCTCATGTCTTTACACGGGAAGAAAGGAGATCGCAATGCTGTAGAGGATTTACTTCGACTAGCAAAGGCCGAAGATATCGAGCCAAGTGTTCTCATGATTGACACTCTTGTTACTGCTAACATCCAGGATGAGAGATTGGACGAAGCCGAGCGGCTTGTTGTTGAGGCTACAAAGATGCCATTGGAAGGATCACGGAATTTCATGTGGAATACTCTTCTCAACGCCTACGCCTTCCGCAAAGATGTAACCAAAGTGTCAGCATTACATAAGAAAATGCAGGAATCTGGGGTGACTCCGGACAGCATGACCTATGCTGCTCTGATGACTTCGTTGGCTGTCGTGAAGCAACCGGATGCTGCAGCGAAAATAATGAAGACGATTATGCCTCGAGCTAAGGTAACAAGTACGACAATTCATTACGCCATTCTCATGGGGGGATACTTGGCCACGAAGCAGTACGGCAAGGTCTTTAAACTTTATCAAGATATGCTGCATGAGAACTTGACGCCGACAATGAGCACTCAGAATGTGCTACTTCGAGCGGCGGCTTCTGTGGACCGCGAATATCAGGATCCCAAAGCGGAGACAGGAAAAGAGATAGCCTACACACGCGCTCAGCAGACGTTTGACCAAGCACTGGCAAATCTAGACCCGATGGAACTCGCAGCATCCGAACCTCGCAAATTTGTCGCTGACAGGCCCATCAACGAAGCCTTCTCTTCCACTTACTTCGAATACCTCATTTTTCTCTACGGCAGCAACGCCGCTTTTGACAAGGTTTCCGAACTCTACGACACTTACGTTAAAACCGTGCCCAAATTCACAAACCAGGACATAGAAGCCAGTCCCCCCGTGCGCTTACTGTCTGCTCTAATGATAACCAACCTGCGCGACAAAAACTATCCAGAAGTCGACCGCTGCTGGAGTCTTGCCTTGTCAAAGGCCCAGCAACTCGCTCGTGAATCGACATCATTGTATACCTCTGAACCAGTCTCGATTCTCCACTCCCGCCGCTTCATCCTCTCCCTCCCTCTCTCCCAATACATCACTGCTCTCCAGACCCAAAACCGCCATTCCGACCTCATCACCACAATTTCCGCCATCCAAGATCTCGGCTTCGTGCTCACCTCCCCCAACTGGAATGCCTACATTCGCGCACTCGCCTCCTCCCCGAATCCCAGCCACCAAGCCTACTCCTTCCAACTCTGCGAACAAGAACTAATGCCCTACTGGCCCGGCTGGAAATTCTTCCGCGACCCGCGATACATGAAGAAGAATAAATTCCAACCCATCAGCCGGGCGACGCATTTGATTCCGCAGAAGAGAATGCCAGCGTATATTACGCTTGTGGAGTTGGCGAGGGCGTATTTATTGGCAAAGCAGAGGAGGGGTGGGGAGCCCAGCATTAGGGACTTGGCAGGGATGGCGCCGAGAACGGTGGATGCAGTAAATAATATGCCTAGGTTGGAGGATGCGGCGCAGACTTTGATATTGAGGGGTGGTGGAGATAGGCCAGAAGCTAGAGGTGAGTGATCAGTGAGATGGGTCGGGTCGGCGAATGGGAGCTATTGTATATATGGGAAAGGCTGCGTAGATTTTGGGGTGTATATAGAGATGAGTACGGGGAACGATGTATATTGCCATCTTATCACATCATAGCACTGCATGCATATGTCGAGTAGTGGAGGTCGGCAATTACTAAGATTCCCTTGCATCAGACGCGTAGAGCAACTTTCGAATACAGACGAGAATTGCTGCTCATTGTCTATCTATTCTTGTAGCAGACGCTCCGGAGGCAAACATAGCCGTCATGGGGCTCATAAATACCTTCAAAAGCTCGCTTTCCAGCTCCGTCTAAACCACCGTCTTCTCAACCATCCCAATCCCCCATGTCTTGCTCAACTCCTCCCTCAACGGATCACATATCTCTGGCGTATACGGCGCTAATAACCCTTTCGGCAACTTCCCCTCCAGCACCTGCATAACCGCCACCCCACATGGCACTGATACCAACTTCGCCATCGCACTGTACCCCTCTGGTTCACCGTACTCACACAGAGTGCTGGTCCTTGTCTCTTTCCTTCCATCCTTATGCTCGATTTCAAACCGATGCTGCAAGAAGACTAAATCGCGTTCCTTGTCATCGTAAGCCATCTTCTTTTCGAGGGTCGCGCAGAGGGTGTCGAGCGGATTCGAGCGCGGTGTTATGGGGTCGGAAGAGAAGAGACCGATCCATCGTAGGCCTTCGAGGATGCGGTTCTTTTCTGCGGTGGATTCGAAGGTTGTTTTGGAAGAGATGGCCCAGGTGAGGTCTTGTTCGGAGGAAGAGGAGGAGTGGAGGATTTTCGCCGTGGCGTCTTTCCAGGATAAAGGTTTGTCGGAGGGTTTGAGGAAGTCTTGGGGGTCTTGGGAGAGGAAACCCATGTCGACGAGGACGCGGATGAATTCGGGAAAGCCTTGGTAACGCAGGGTGCCGCGTATTATGGTGCTGGCTTCGGGAATGGAATACTTTTCTTTGAAAGGGGTGGAGTCTCGATTGGGGTAGGCGACGAAGGCAAAGCCTGTGTAGCCAGTTGAGTATGGTTCCGCGGAGGCCATGAGCTCTTTGCCGGGAATCTCGCAGGTCTTGCCATCTTGAAGGAATCGGGCGTTGTTGCCTAGGGCTAGGAGCATACCGCGAGCACTCCAGGAGAATTTGTATCCTAAGGGATTGTCACTGGCCTCGGGAGCGGGCAGACCACCGCAGTAACTGAGGAAACTATTGATCTTTCCGCCAGCTTTGTGAACTTCATCAATGGTCTTTATGGCGTAGAGATGGTCAATTCCTGGGTCCAGTCCGATTTCATTCATTACTGTTATGTCTGCGTCCTTGATATCTTTCTCAAGTTCTTGCATTGACTCGCTGATGTAGCTTGTTGTGACAACATTGACCTTTTTGCGTATGGCAGATTTGATGACGAGAGCATGATAGGTGTATGGAATTAGGCTTATGACCACTATTACTCGTTAGTCAAACAACTATCGGGCCGTTCTCTCAAACAATTACCATCAGCCTTCCCAACCGCCTCATCCAAGGCTTTCTCGTCATTGACGTCGAGAGAACAAGCCTTAGCCCCCTTCACTCCTTTGCAGATTTTCTGTGCGCTTTCGAGCGTCCTGCACGCTGTATTGTGTCAATAATAAGCTCTAAAGTTCAATTGATAGCTCATACCAACTGTGACCTCAACGCCCTTGTCACTAAGAAGGGTCAAGGCGGGCTTTACCACGAAGCCTGCTCCAAGGAGGAGTGCTTTCCTAGCCTATCATTAGCGAGGACGCAGTCGGAAGATCAATGCTACCGTACTTGGAGGAGACAGTCAAACTTGAGAACAGGCTTTGCATGTTAGCAATTGGTATATTGTTGCTTGAGAATTTATTCATGACGCAGCGGAGGGGAATTTCATATCTTTCGGATAAAAGTTTATCCGTCAAGCGAGCGCTTTTTGCCCGCACAATCGCCGTCCACCTAAGGACCGCATTACCATCCTCCATCGCATTACCCTTAGCACAACTACAAAGAAGACCGCAGCCAGTAAGTCTGGAATCTCTCAGTCTCACCCTCGTCTGTAATCTATACTAACACCTCGTCTCACCCACAGTGCAGATGTAAGCCCTCCTCAAACCTCCACGGCCACTCCTCCATCATCTAACACAACATCTCATAGCTTCGTCAAGACCCTCACGGGTAAAACCATAACTCTAGAAGTCGAATCCTCCGACACAATCGACAATGTTAAAGCCAAGATCCAAGACAAGGAAGGCATTCCCCCGGACCAGCAGCGTTTGATTTTCGCAGGGAAGCAGTTGGAGGATGGGCGTACGCTAAGCGATTATAACATCCAGAAGGTAGGTTAAGGTTATTCTTGGCACGTGGTAGAGGAGAGAAAAATATCTTCAGATTAAGAGCAGGATGACGGGTAGACTGAATAAAAATGGAGAAATGATATTGACATTACGCCTTCGACAGGAATCAACCCTCCATCTCGTCCTCCGCCTCCGTGGCGGTATCATCGAGCCCAGCTTGAAGGCTCTTGCTAGCAAGTACAACTGCGACAAGATGATCTGCCGGAAATGCTATGTAAGTTGTTTCTCCCCCTCCCCTTTATGGTATACTATGCACATGGTACGATTCCGGCGAAATGCTGATCGCGATTCAATGGAATAGGCCCGTTTGCCACCCCGAGCCACCAATTGCCGCAAGAAGAAGTGTGGACACACGAACCAGCTTAGGCCAAAGAAGAAGCTGAAGTAGATGTTGGTATTGATGTTCAGACTTGGGGGAAATGGAGAAATGGAGGGATTCGCGTATGCCATTGCTTATAGCTTAAATATGACAGCATGAGCATATCTGATGCCAGCTGAAGCTATCTTCATTATTATCGTTTCCATGCAAATTATCAAAGTGAATGATCGAACATCACGCCTTCAAAGCCATAAACATGTTCAAGTCAGAAAGCCCCCCTCAAGTTCCTCTCCATCACTTCTACCAGACTCCCCAGCCAATCGTCATCCCCAATATCCACAACCTCCCCAGCTAACTCCCTAAATCTCGCCCACCGATCCTCCACACTATCGAAGTCCGTATGCATTTCCAGATCCGGTTCCACATTCAACATATCCCGTATGCACTCTTCCCCTCCCCTTTCCAGCACCCGCTTCAAAATGTCACCATTAACATGCATCCGATGCGGTCTATCAATCCTGGGCTCCAATTGTCTCTTATGAGGCATAATTCCGGCGAAGGGGCAAGTAAGCGGGTTCCGTTCCGCCATATTTTGGATGAACTTAAAGACCTGGAATCCTTTCGTTACAATGTCGAATTTTATTATAGTGCCATCCGCATTGAATCCCATGATGAGTTCGTTGTTGGCTTCAGGAGATATATCGTGGGCCCAGGATGGTTTAGCGATGCGTTTAAGCCTAGTGATGGAGCTTGGTAGTGTTGCTTCGAAGACTGTGCTCATGGCGTTATCTATTCGTCTTTCGGGCGGTTGGTAAAGACCAACTACTGTATTGGTCATGTCTGAGGCGAGGAGGAGGGAATGCTCGGGTACATGCATATGGTGGAGTCCTTCTCGTGCACATTGGTCTCCGTACTGGTACACAAGTTTCCCAGCTTCATAACGGTAGACTGTTAGAGATTCGCGTGTGCTAGAGACATAGATTAGGGGTTCTGCTATCGTAATGTGCCGTGCAGGTGATCGCATATCTATTTTAACCAGCGATTGCCACCTGATGCCCACTGGGCCACTCTCCAAACCTTGAATGCAAAGTTCGCTGCCGCTGCAGTAGACCAGCGACTTTCCGTCAGGGTGAACAGCTACTGAATACACGGGTCCACCAACCTCGAGTCTCTTCTTTATGGTAAGATTGGGAATCTTGACATTGCTTTGACTGACCGTGAAAAATAGTAGACGGCCAACTTGCTTTCCAGCACGAGCAAGAATAGTATGTACGAGCAGTAAGTGGAATGACCTCCCATCGAGGAATGGGAACCATTCAGTGATACCAATGAACCTTTCACTGGGCTTGCGTTCGGCATCCATTGTCTCATCATTATTTTCGTTCTCGTTCAGCTGGAGATCTGACTCGACCTCCATTTCATCAGGCCCAAGCCGGGGAGTAGCTTTGCTGTTGGGATCACGAAACGTTATCCTAGGTACCAAATCACGCTTGTGGGATGCATTGCGATCCCTTCTGGATTGTGTAGACCCTCTTGTTGTCACAGGAAGCTTGTTATATAGAATGATGAGTTTCTGGAGATGTTTCGAGTATATAACCCTGACTGGTGTGCCGCCGATTGGTAGACGGCGGGGGACCATTCCTGCACTCACTGTTCGATCTAATGAAATTGTATGCAATTGATTTCCGTCGATGCAGAAGAGTAAACTTGCTGTGCATCCTGGCACATTGTCAGGAAGCCAAGAATCCACAGCTTGAGTGAATGCGGAAAGCATTCCATTCTGGGACTCAGGGTCCTCCCTATCAGTCATCAGTATCCTATGGAAGGACGGTGAACTTTTTATGCCTCTAGGATATTCCAGTGCACATAAGATCTCTTCGCAGTGGACAATGATCCTAGTTGCCCGTTCCGCGTCAGATAAAACTGTGACCGAAGTATTTCCGATAACAAGCTCTTCCAATAGGCTTAGAGAATCTGTAGATGTTAGCAGGGTTATCCCGGACGATGCATGTAATAGGAACTCACAAAGCGGGCTGGCACCAAGGCAAAGTAGATCTAACGAGCCATTGCGAAGCCCACACGCCACGACAAGCTTTGGTTTTCCCTCTTCCTCGTCAATTACGGTCGTGACAGCGAGACTGTCACAGATTGCGTACGAGCCTTGGAACTTGTACTTGCTACCCAACTCGAGACGAGATCCCAATGCATCGGTTAAAATTACCTGTAGTTCTCCCTCAACGTTACTGACCAAAGCCAATATCTGGTCTCCGAATTCTCGGAGATGGAGGGCTGAGGCCTGTGATTGCAGGGTAATTGTCTTCAACGGCACATATTCAGTGGTCAGAACACCCAATTGTAAGTGAAAGCTCTCGGCTTGCTGCCCGGCCAGGAGAATCAAGGTTGTTTCTGGGGTTGCATAAATGCAGGCAGCCAGTACTCTTAGATCTTCGAAATTATAACAGGAACCTGGTGTAGCTGGATAGTTTTCATGCTCTGCCTCGGCACCTTCCAGACCTTCCATTTTCACATCTAGTCCTTGATGTTGATTATATTCTTGCTCCCGTCCTGCCTCTTGTTCTTGGTAGAACTGGAGTATTTGTAGGCTCGTGACCCGGATTGAATCCTCGGTGACTTGAATAAGGCCCCTTATCGTACTGCTTGCAGCGATCGTCCTGGTATTATATTCTAGTCCTAGGTCCAGACTGACGACCCGTGGTCGACCTTTTAGTGGAACGCGCAGAAGGAATGTCCGCATTGGGCATGATATCAAGACGTATGTCTGGTTCTTCAGTCCTTCTTTGGACTCATACTGTTGCTCAAGATGCCCGAAAGAGCCATGAAAAGCCCAAAGTTTCAAAACATCTCTATTTACTTCGTCGCTAAGATCATGCGTTCGAAGTCGTTTTGGCGCGGCGTAGCCATAGCGTAGTTCTGTAATTGCTCCATGCCTTACCCTACCAGTGCAAGCCCACATCCGTGGTTCCTCCTGTTTAGCTCTGTCCGCTGCGCTCATCCAATCTGGTCCCTCCGATGACCCACCTGGAATACCAACTGTTGCAACATCATTCAGGGGTGTCCAATTCGATATAGGCATGAGATAGAGAGGATCATCATAGAGATCGGTTCTCCAGAGCCCACCTTCGCTCATATCGCCACCCGCAGCAAATACATCTGCTTTGTTTGGGGCCACGTCCAGGACAGCAAATGCAGTGTTGACGTTGATACCTAGCCTACCTGCTTTTTGCTTGCTGTCAAGCACATGCTCCCCATTCAAAAGCGACAAGTATTGCACGACCCCGTCCTCACGACACAAGAATATTCCATCATGGTCAACCGTAAATTTGTTTGTGGTTTTTCTCATTGGTCGAGCCCACTGTACCCATACTGGCATTCTCCCAAAGGTTCCTATCCCTTCAGGGTCCTTCACTTCTTCGAGTCGCTGTATGTATCGGTGGGGGGTCCCTGTTAACAGGTCCTTGTAAAGCGCAATTTGCTTTTCATAAACCACAATAAATGCCGTCAGATGTTGGAGCGGGATCAAAAGCAGCGGAAGTCTTTCGTCTCGTGGTACGCTTTGCACGGACGGTTTCAATTGCGAGCCGCGCAAGCTCATTCTACAATGCCACTCATACCAAAGCATTCTAGTCTTGCCATTCCTGGAAATAATGAGAAGTAGAATAATCTGTTCATGGTCATTTTCGGAGGGATGGAGAAATTCCATTTTTAGTATAGAGCAACCCGCTGGGACATCCGGAAGGCGCCTCTCCTTTACGTCAAATGTATTAGCCAACGTATTGTGATAGAAGACAGACGTCGCATCATACACATGGGCATGCTCACTTCTTCGATTGGATTGAATTTTGATTCTTCCGCAAAGACTGTTCTCATGTTGTCCATCGAATGCAACATATACACATAGACGATTCCTTCTTGAGCTGCAACCGCAATTGCCCGGGACCTGGCTTTGTCAGAAAGTGTTGCCTGAAGATCTAATAGGACTGACTTTGGATCAACTGCTATATGCTCCCCGAGCTTCTCCAGCGGGGATGGCGAGGCTGGCAGCTCCTTTTGGCAATAGAGGAATTGAGGATGATCTGATGTACGACTGACTGCACAGAGGAAAACAAGCTTGTTTGATTCGAGGGCAAGAACAGCGATGTGTGGTGAAATTTGCGGCGAATACACTGGAATAGAGTGAGGAGGCCTTGGCCCGCTACCGTTGTCTTGATACTCCCAATCATTGTCACTCGCGCCTTCACCGTTCCTTTCCGATTTCCGATTTGCAAATTGGTTTACATGAGCAAGTTCTCTTGCGTCGCCCAGAACCCTTGCTGCTCTAATTGGAGCGTCGAAGTCATCCTTGATGGCGATAGTTTTTAGAGCATAGTCTTCAAGAATTTCTTTGATTTGAACAGAGGCAGCGGTAATGAATAGCACGTCGTCCTTTGTTTTGTGCCGTATCTTCGCAGGAATGATCCATTTGATCACTGGACTCCTGACTAAAGTCCGGGTAAGAAGCCCAATAGACGGCACATCTGTAAGAACAAATGGCGAGGACGCAGTCTGTCCTTTGCGCTGAGGCTCTGTGTTTCGAGCCCTTGCTTGATATGGGTCTATGTTTCTTGTAACCCACCGCCCGTTTTCGAAAACATTTGTCTGTAGCGACATGCTTTAATATGACCTACGTGGTAGTTTTCAGGTATCTGTCGACATCTTCCGTGAAGAACAGAGCGGTTTACGAGCAGCTGAATTCACACTCAGACAGACCTGGTCCCACTTGGCTTGAGCAAAACAAAAGAATAGGCTGCCTGAGAAGATGTCAGGCTTCTAGTGAAAATACCGCACGTCACAGAAAGAGAAAGCCAATTGTTACCTCTGGCTTATCATGGCATAAATAGGGAGCTACACCCTACGAAGACAGATGGAACTTGCCTTTCCGATTCCTGAAGCACTGGTCCGTCTCGTCTACCTTTTACGCCTCTTACCCTCATACATGAGCTAGGCAGGGTAAAGCCTTTGCCCATGCGTATTCGGAGGGGAAGATGGCGAGAGAGGACAGGCCAACGACAAACAATGCCGACAATACGCCAAGTCGCCTTCACCAGAGTTTTGGTAGCGATACTGCTTCTATGCTGCGACGAATATCTCTTTATGATTATTGGTCCAGTTGAGACAAGAGATCCCTGGGACATGTAGGGTCCTGCAAGAAAACGTGGCTGGGCACGCCAAACCTTGGATTGTTATTGCTCGGGAGAAGGCCGCTTCACATTGACCCTCGGCTCATCGCGCCCCCCGTTTGGTCTCCGATGTCTCCTGCACGCTTCCTCCAGACCAGAGCCGGATTGTCTCAATAGCATTGGTATTCCTCTAAAGTGCGGTGTGATGGCAGTGGCAGTGGTAAGTATACCAGAACGCTGGGAGCGCTATTAGATAATGGGCAACGGAAGGCCCAAGCGAGCTCCTTCCCGGCGCCAGATGAATCAGCCGAAGAACGCCCGAGCAAGTAAAGTGCCAAGAGGATAATTCCTGGCATTGATTTCACATCGTTTATTGACCATATGTCTGCGATTCGTGGCTATCACCTGGGAATTCGCTGCTGTGCGTCCCATGAGTGGGGCACTCCACAATGAGCATGGGGTCGGAGGATGATGCAAATCTTTCCAGTGGAGATGATACACATAAGAGGGATTACCCATCAGAAAAAGGGTGCGACAAACCCACTCAGATACTGGATGCGTGCACAAAACCTCAGGATATCGACCAACTGATTGCTCTCTCTACTACCACGGGCGGTCTTGTAAGTGATGAGGTACGGAGAGTAGCTTGTACGTTGTAGATCATCAACTTTGTCCAGCGTGGCTTATATCCTATTTAGGGCCTGTACTGCTAGGCTATGCATCGACGGCCGATGGTATTCATACTCTTCGGTCATGGCGAGATCTACCTCGACATAAAGACGAAGATCAAGTAAGACTTGACGTCAATCGTTCTTTCATCTACTACCCCCAAAGTGTGATTGTCCAGAATCTCTCTATGATGACGCACACTGATTTGATGATAGACGAGTCTGAAAAACAATTAGATCTTCGCAAGCAGGAACTTTCATCTGTGATCACGCAAGTCTTAAGAGAACACCCAATGCTATCCTATTTCCAGGGTTTCCACGATATAGTTCAAGTTTTCCTACTCGTTGTTGGCCTCGAACAAGCTCCTAATGCTGTAGCTCATCTCTCGCTACTACGTATACGCGACTTCATGTTGCCGACTTTATCAGCATCCTTGGCCCATCTAGATCTCTTGCCAAGCATTCTCCACGCAGAGGACGCCACATTATATCATCATCTTTCACAAACCCAGCCATTCTTCGCTTTAGGAGCTACACTTACGTTGTATGCTCATGATATCCAGGAGTATGGAGACATTTCTCGGCTATTCGACTTCTTGATAGCTCAACCGGCTGTAGTTTCTATCTATTTCTTCACAGTCATTGTACTTTCTAGACGAGAAGAATTATTCGACATCCCTGCTGACGAACCCGAGATGCTTCACTCGGTCCTGTCAAAACTACCAAAACCGCTGAACTTGGAGCAACTGATTTCTAAAACAATGATGCTATTCAACGACCATCCTCCGGAAAGGTTGCCAAAGCGAGCGTGGGCGAAGATCTCGTGTCACAGTGTGCTGAAAACCACATATGGATCGAGGAGAGATCAGTCTCTTAAGGACGGGGAGGCATTCTTCGAGCTGCAAGTCCTACAACTACGTCGAGCAGAACTACGCAAAAAGGCTTTGACCCGAATTTGGCAATATAGACGTCCAGTTTGTGGCTTTGGATTTGCAGTATTTGTTGGTGTATTTTCTTTTTGGCTCAGGAAAAGGGGTTTAGACAGTCTCGTGACTTTCGACATCAAAAGGATTTGGGATATCCTCAGCTTTCTACATTAAAAGTGACTGAAATTATTGTTTAGAATAGAATCAATGTGATCTCTTGCACCGTAGACTCTCTATGCAAGCCACCAGAATCGTTGATAAGTTGAGATCTGAGTAAGTTTAGCCGAGCTCTTGGCGACGTTTAGACACGTCTTCCGCAATCTACGATTCCTTAAGAGAGCCAGCTACAGATTTTGTACATGAAGCAATGGCTAATAGAGGCTACGATGTCGTCGTAGACGTGGACGAAGGGGCAAGACAACATTCGATTTACTATATCGGAAACAAGTGCTAATCTTACCCCAGGGGGATCTCGGGCATACCGACCTTCAAGAGGACCTCGAGTTCCACTCCTCAAGTAGGTTCATCGCTTTGCATCCTTCTAGTCCTCTAATGAACAACTACAGACTTTAATGACCCCCCGAACTCCCGATCTAAGATCCCACCAGACACCTCAGGCCTGTTTACCAACGGGCAAAGTCCCGCCCCCTCAAAACGCTTCCTCTGGACCTTGTCCTTCTACGCTCAATTCTTCGACGTCGATACCTCAGAAGTCCTTCGCCGATGCACATCTTCTCTCTACCCAAGAGCTCCCTTTCTAGACATATTGGATGGCAATCCTGATCTCTACGGCCCATTTTGGATTGCGACTACACTCGTCTTCATCCTCTTCCTCACTGCTACGATAAGCCAATACCTGGGGCAGAAAAATGTTGCACATTTTGAGTACAACTTCCAATTGCTTAGTGGTGCAGCGGGTCTTATCTACGGCTACACTGGTCTTGTACCAGTGGGGTTGTGGGGATTACTACGATGGTTTGGTGCTGAGTCCGCTACGCTGGTCGAATGTTGGGCGCTGTATGGGTACGCCAATGTGATATGGATACCGGTAGCTTTAATCAGCTGGAGTCCTATTACGGTGCTAAACTATGTGTTTGTTGGCATTGGGTTCGTTATGAGCACCGTGTTCCTTGTCAGGAACTTGTGGCCAGTCGTCAGCGTGGTGGAGGCCAAGGTCAGTCGGGTTCTGGTCATCGGGGTAGTCATATTGCACGCTGGGCTGGCTATTGCTATTAAATTTACCTTCTTTGCGTAAGTCTCATCGCGAGTGCCCTCGCATCTTCGTGTGCTAATCTGGAATTGCAGTCATGGGAGTCCGGCAACAGCATCTGGGGCGGACGATGGACAGGCAGCGGGGGCAGAGAAGATGATCAGGTCTTTAATGGGGCTTTGATAGGCGAAATTACTTTAGATTTTCTTTCTGTATGACTAGTCGCTTCTATTGCTTTGTATTACTCAGATACCCAGCGGACTCGGGATACAATATAATAGATAGGCAACCAAGTATGATCCAATCATAGCACCCTTATGTCTTAGTGGTTTGCCGAATTAATCTTCGTTTAAGAGCCAGCAGACAACGATTCACAGAAATATGGCTTTGATCATGTGATTCCGCACTACCGAACCATCAAAATATGACCACACATTTTGCCCCATGAGTGACTGCAACCGCCATCTTTACCCTTCTTCCACCATATCTGTATCCGGATCATTAACCTTATTCCGTAACTCATCGTTCATGTGTAACCCTCCTCTTTAGATACAACTGAAAGACCACGCTTGCGATGGCGCCGAAGAAGAAAGGCAAACAGAACGATGACTGGGAGGCGGAGCTCGGAGAGACACCAGAGCCCGCGGCAGCTGCGCCTGTTGATGAAGAGGATGCCACTAATGGTATGGGAGGAGGCTTACTAGCGACTCTCAAGAAGAATAAGAGCAATAAGAAGAAGAAAGGCAAGCATGTCGAGGAGGACTGGTTGGATGGTGAAGATCCGCCAACAGCGGATGACGTAAATGGTCATGCAGAGCCAGATGGTATTCAAGAGCTGGCTGCTAAAGCTCCGGAAGAGGCTACCACAGAAGATCTATTTGCTGCACAAACTACAAAGGTCAAAGGTGGGAAGGGAAAACAGGGAAAGAAGGAAGGCACTTTAGCGCCTAACGAGGACGGAGAGGTGGAGGAAGAAGATGGGGGAGGTTTGAAGAGCAAGAAGGAAAAGGAGAAGGAAAAAAAGGAGAGAGAGAAGCAAAGGAAAAAGGAACAGGTCAGCACAAGCACATGAGCGAGAGTTACCGATCGAGCTGAAAATGACTTTCAATATAGGCTGCCGCAAGGAAAAAGACAACACCAGCGTCTGCGCCGAAGGAGGAAGCTTCAAAACCTGTGGTTGAAGCTAAAGCTGAGCCTGCGCCATCTGTAGATACTGGGAAGACGAAGAAGAAGGTACCAGCAGCTCTTGCAGCACTACGAGAGCAACAAGAAGCTTTGAGGAGACAGCAGGAGGAGCAAGAGAGGGCTAATGCTGCCGAAAAGGCTCGCATAGAGGAAGAAGAGCGCTTAGCAGCAGAAGAAGAGAAGAAAAAGGAGGAAGCACGGTTGCGGAAGAAAGAGAAGGAGAAGGAGAAAAAGGAGCAGTTGAAGAGAGAGGGCAAGCTCCTCACACCAGCTCAGCGAGAAGCCAACCGACGAAATGAGTTGAAAAGGGAACAGATGCTTGCTGCAGGCTTGAAGGTGGCCGGGCTAGCTGAAGAAGCTCCAGAAAAGAAAAAGCCTGTATACGATAGCAAGAAGAAGAAGGGTTTGAAAAAGCCGGGTGAAGAGGCCAGGCTGCAAGAGGAAAAGGAAGCAGCAGAAGCAGAGGCTAAACGTCAAGCGGCAGCAGAACGATTACGGTTGGAGGCAGAGGAGAAGGCTGAAGCTGAAGCTGCCGCTGCCGCTGCAGCCCAACATACTGAGAGTGATGGGCCTGAGGACTGGGAAGCTGCAGCCGACGCTGACGATGATAACATCAAGGAAAGCTGGGATATGAGCTCTGGCGATGAGGAGGGAGTTCCGAAGGCCACATCGAAGGCGCCTCCTGCAACAAATGGTATGACACCTGCACAAGCCGACCTTCCTTCGAGACCGGCTCAGCGAGCGCCAAAAATGGACAATAGGACCAAAGAGTCAAGGTCAGACTCAGAATCCGAATCCGACGATTCGTCTGTTCATGAGGGCGGGACGGCTACTCAACGAGCAGCTGCACAGAGGAAAGCAGAGAATGCTGCTAGAAGGAGGCAGCAACATGAAGAGGCTCTTGCGGCTAGATCTAAGGATAATCTTCGTTCTCCTATCTGCTGCATTCTCGGTCATGTCGATACGGGCAAGACTAAGCTACTAGACAAGATACGGCAGACCAACGTTCAAGAAGGCGAGGCCGGAGGTATTACCCAACAAATTGGCGCCACATACTTCCCTGTCGACGCACTTGAAGCCAAGACTGAAGTAGTCAATAAAGATGGCAGTTTCAAGTTTAATGTACCTGGTCTGCTAGTCATCGATACACCTGGTCACGAATCTTTCACGAATTTACGTTCTCGAGGATCTTCACTTTGCAATATTGCCATTCTTGTCGTCGATATTATGCATGGGCTTGAACCACAGACTTTAGAATCTATGAGGTTATTACGAGATCGCAAGACGCCTTTCATTGTCGCTCTTAATAAGATAGATCGTTTATATGGTTGGAAAAAGATAGATAATAACGGATTCCAGGACAGTTTGGCCATGCAGAATAAAGGTGTACAGAATGAGTTCCGGGACCGTCTGGAGAAAACCAAGGTTGCCTTCGCCGAACAAGGTTTCAACTCGGAGCTTTACTACGAAAACAAATCCATGGCGAGGAACGTTTCATTAGTACCAACTTCAGCACACACAGGTGAAGGTATTCCAGATATGCTGAAATTGCTTGTTCAATTAACACAAGAACGTATGACGAATAAACTTATGTATCTTTCGGAGGTGGAGTGCACAGTTCTCGAAGTCAAGGTCATCGAAGGTCTAGGAACAACCATTGATGTCATTCTCTCTAATGGTGTTTTACATGAAGGCGATCGAATAGTACTTTGTGGTCTCAACGGAGCTATAGCTACCAATATCCGGGCTTTGCTCACACCAGCACCACTGAAGGAACTCAGACTCAAGTCCCAATATGTCCACAACCAGGAATGTAAGGCCTCCTTAGGTGTCAAGATCGCCGCCAACGATCTCGAACATGCCATCGCCGGATCACGGTTACTAGTTGTAGGACCTGAAGACGACGAAGAAGACCTTGAAGAAGAGGTCCTTTCCGATCTCGAGAATCTCTTACAACGAGTCTCGAAAACCGGCCGCGGCGTCAGCGTCCAAGCATCCACCCTCGGCTCCCTCGAAGCCCTCCTCGAATTCCTCAAAGTGTCCAAAATCCCCGTCGCTAACATCTCCATCGGTCCCGTGTACAAGCGAGACGTCATGTCTGCCGAGATCATGCTCGAAAAAGCCAGGGAGTACGCAGTCATGCTCTGCTTTGACGTCAAAATTGACAAGGAAGCCCAAGCATATGCCGATGCCAAAGGTGTCAAGATTTTCACCGCGGATATCATCTATCACCTCTTCGACGACTTCACAAAACATATGGCCCAGCTCGCAGAGCAGAAGAAAGAAGACAGCAAACTCCTCGCCGTCTTCCCCTGCGTCCTCTCCCCCGTCGCAGTCTTCAACAAGAAAGATCCAATCGTCGTCGGCGTCGACGTCACAGAGGGTAATCTCCGCCTCCTCACCCCCATCGCTGCGGTACGAACAAATCCCGTAACCAATGTAAAAGAAGTCGTCAATTTAGGCAGAGTGTAAGCCCCCCCTTCCCCCTCCACCCCACGATCCCCCTTCCTCCCTTCCCCTACCCCCCCC
>KI911131.1:924910-1021032 GCA_000482085.2 Cladonia metacorallifera KoLRI002260
CCCCCCCCCCAACACCCATTCCCACCACTCCCCACTAACCTCTCCGCCCCTCCCCAGCCAATCCATCGAACGCGACCACAAACAAATCCCCATCTGCAAAAAAGGCCAACCCTCCGTCGCCGTCAAAATCGAAGGCCCCAATCAACCCATGTACGGCCGGCACCTCGAAGAAAAGGATATGCTGTATTCGCTTATTTCGCGCCAGAGTATCGATACGTTAAAGGAGTTTTATAGGAATGATGTTAGTAATGAGGAGTGGGTGCTTATTAAGAAGTTGAAGGGGTTGTTTGATATTCCTTAGGCAACTTGAATGAAGAGAAGCAATTTGTACCAAGAGAAGCAGTTTGAATGAATGAAGAGACGTAGTTGCTTCCACACGATATCAGTCTTGGGAGGGCGATGACTTGATTTGGAAGAAGCCTTAAGTAATTACTGCTATTGTTCGAGAGAAAAGTTTCTATGGCATTTCGTAGGGTGGTTGCGTTGCGTTGTAGCGTTCATTGGACGGGCATATCAGTACATTATGCATGCATGAAGCTTCTGTTCTCTTCTCTTCTCTTCTGCTTATGATATTATGGAACATGGGCCGTGTATGCATGCATGTATGTATGTACGTATTTAGACCTCCATGCATGCATTGGTGAAGTTCTTGTTGTTCCATATCTCTGACTCCTGCACCAACCCTCACCCCAACGCTCCATTTATCCATTCCTCCAGGCTCCCCCAACGCGCTCGCCCCACCATCCCCCAATCCCCTTCAGCGATCAACCCCAGCGACCAACCTTCCCCCTTTAACTCTCTAATCAAAGGGGTTAGAGGATCCTGATTTCTCACTTCGTTCCTTTTCCATATAATATCTACACGAACCTCGATTATGAGGAAAGGCCTGGGGACGGGGGATTAAGGATGGGAGAGATAAGTCACATAAGGAAGGGCATGATGTGTTTTCGGGGAGAAGAAGCGTAAGGGGGTTTGCTTCTTTAGGAATTAGGTACGTTAGAGGATGGGATAGATGGGTATTGATGGTAGTTTTTGCTCAAGCACACTAGACATTTGATGGTGGTGTGGAGATAAGTTCCTCTTGTATTTATAGGTGAAGATTGATATGAGTAGAGCGTCATCTGGTTAATATCAGGTGTTAATGTCATATATATCCATGAGTAGTTGAACCTAGTTTCCGTTCATCCCATCATACCTTACCCATACCTTACCCATACCCGTACCCATACCCATATCCATAGCTAAGCTCCTAAGCCAAACAATCTGCACCCACCCTAGCCAAACACCATCCTCAATGATGCCATACTCACTCCTTCCCAAACACCTTCAAACATCACAAACCATCCTCCCTCGCTCTCGCAGCCTTCTGTACCCCCAGGCTTTTCAACCTCATAGCCAACAGCCCCTCCCCCTGTTCCGGCGTCCCAGGCCGCCCGAATACACCCCCATACCCAGATTCGCCTTTACTAAGCTTAGTGTATCCGTCACTGCCCTCGCTAGAATTGCTGCGATAGGAACTTGATAGTTGTACGCCTTTGAAACGGTTGACTTTATCGGTTAAAGGCGACTGCAAATCTGAGGCTGAGGCTGAGGCTGTGTTGGGTCGAGAAGAGTCCACATCCATGATGTCTTCGGCCCGTTCGCAATCTTCATTCTCTGTTGTGACTTGCTTTGGGCTTATGAGATTGAAAGGGATGGTTGGAATTGGAGGGATGAGTTGTCCGCTGTCGAATGCAAATGTAGAGCTACCAGCGAACGCTTGTGCGGTATGAGCGTTGATATCATCGTTGCCAAAGGCAAATCCTGAGCTTCTCCGTCTGAATGCTTTGTCGGCATTAAGCTTGGCAGATGCACTGGAGCTTGGACCTGAGACGACTTCCTTATGTGGCTTGTAGGCGCTGAATCTTGGTTGAGGGACTTGGACTTCATTTCGTAGCTGCTCCTTGTTATCAGGTACACGGTTGGCAAACACAACCCGGATGTGCTGATAAAGGTAGAACCTTCCCTTTGACGGACTGCAGATGTTCAAGTGTATGAGGTAGCGTAGTGTGGATTTCCTGGCCACCGAGGCTGGGCCGTTCAGAGGGGTTGCGACTAGTGGACTATCAATGAACGTATCAGCTGAATAAGAGCGCTGTCGAACAAAGGTCTTAGAGCCTGCCTCCATCCCTGTCAAGTCGTACGGAACTAGGAACAGCTTCACGGCCGTCTTATTTGGATTTTTAATGATTATTTGTAATTGACCTTGCTCTGGTATGCGGTAGCTTCCCCCAGGAGGTGCAGAAGATGGTGAAGGTCGTCTCCTCTTCTTAGATTTCCTCAATCCCAATCTGGAGGTCATAGGGCCGCTCTCAAACCCATCATCCAAAAGTTGGGATTGCGTTTCAGCTACTCCGTCGTTGCCAGTTGAAGTCTCCTTCTCCGAGGGGGTCAACAAATGTTGTAGATCAATGTGACCCACATATGGGCTTGGATCGTCATTGGTAACACTTCTGCCATTGCCAGCACTCCAACTGTAGAATACGGCAGGAAAGGGCACCGTCACGTGAGCCGGACACTTCGGTTTACAATTGTTTTTGCCAAGCACTCCGATCTGAGCGGTAAAGTCCAGAGGTTTGGACGGAGCAGTTGACATCCAGCCTCGTAAGATTGATTCCTCGTAAGAGCCGACCATAGAAGCGTGCTGCCGCGGTGACATCTCGGAGGAAAAGGAGGTTCTTCGGGAGCGAAGGTACGCTGGGGTCTGTGGAGAGGTTGGAGCTTGAAGAGACCAATTCGAAGTCAAGGATCTTCGTGGGTGGTGGCCATAAGGAAAGGTGCCTTCCCTACGGTAAGACGGAGCGTGACGTGTTGGTTGTGTAAAAGTTGGTAGTTGACCACTAGGAGACGTATGTACATGACGAAGGCTATGAGGCGGGAGCGTGTGCCGTCGGTTGCTCTTGTCAGGACTTATAGACCTATCTCTGGGGGAGAAGTCAAGGTCGGTGTTGTTTGATTGCTGGACCAAAGGTGTTGTAGGGGCCTTAAGAACATAGCTTGATGATGAATATGAACTGATCGAGGGTGCCCTACTCCTCCACGGCCTTCTGTCCTCATAGGACCTTTCGTGAGGGCTAAATCGCGTCGTAGCGCTGAACCCTTGAAAAGATGAAGAGGGCGTGTACCAGGGCGTTGTTGGAGAAGTACCCAATATCCCACTTTGCTTTGTATTCGAGGAATATCCGGACGTGTGCGAAAAATTCTGCCCCTGGCTATTCTCTTTCGTCTGATCCTCAGTGAAGTCTCCCGCATGTAGAGCTGACCTTGGTCGTTGGATCTCTGAGGGCTGGATGAGTCTATCTTCAGACGGGCTACGTTGCCTCTGCGTATCGCTCTTGAGCTCGACTGCTGGAAGTAGAGGGGAGGGCGCTTTAAGGATCGCGGTCTTGGGAGAAACATTGGGAGACTCTCCATGGTTCGTTCTGAGGTACTCCTGCTTCAACTGTACAAAACGATCCATTAGCTGACTTTTTCTATCGTGTTGAAATCCGAAGATGTAGATAGACACATCTATGGGGATCTGGTCTATGAGGGATTTTTGCGTGTCTCCAGCAAGTGCATGGAACCACATCAGTAAAAAAATCAGATGTCGTAGCCAGAACCAACAGATGAAGCGTACTTCGCTTCCACAAAGGGCCACGATGCTCAGTGAAAATGTGTTTGGCGGATTTAAAGTCCACTCACCGCTCGATTTGGGACCCAGGTTGGACTTTCCCCCCTCTTTAGACGCTCGATTAGTTCTGCTCGATCCGTGCAGAGTGCTTCTCCATTATGACCAACTCCGGCGGCATTTTCTTGCTCCATCGGTGCCTCCTCCATCGGTGTGTCTAAGATGGGCCCTTCACAATCCTCCGTCCTTATACTCTCTTCCGAAGGTCTCCGCATCATGGGGGTAGGCGAGGGAGGGTGCTCCTTCTTGTGCACTTCAGATACCCACTGATCAGGATGGTGGGGTATAGGCATGCCCGGAAGTCGAGTACAGCAAGAGCAATCATGAAGAAGGCAGGTTGTCAGCTTTTCAGAAGGGGGATGAGCAGGTTGCGGTGTGGAGGAGGCCGATTTGCCCACGTTTCGTAGGGTAGTTGTGCAAAAGCGGAGTTATGCACAAGCTTCCATAATAACGATCGCGGTGGAATACGCCGGGCGTGGCGAGATCGATTGGGGACAAAGACAAGGGCGGGATCACTGATGTCTGCCACCCATTCGACCTGCTCCAGCTGCTGTACGAGAAGATGCTTTGGGAACAGGGTGTTGTTGGCGCATTGTAAGACTTCATGACTGCACATGACTGGGCACTGGGGACTTGTTGGCACTTGGGGCTGTTCTGTGACGACGCTCTGAAGCGGAGCTTATCGGCGAGCTCTTGGGGAGGGGTCCCCGGGGTCCCTTGAACTAACAACTAGAATGTGATCCGCACAGGGGATCGAATCAGGAACAAGCTGCTGGAAGCGGGGCCGGCATGCTAATAGAATTAGAAGTATTCCAAGTTTGACCCCGTCTAAAGCCAGTGCACGTAGGTCAGAGGGTAGATAAGCTCTGCGTGTCTTCTCATTGAGGTGCAGTTCCAAGAAATTCGTAGAGATCTCATAGGTTCATTCCAATGGCTTACTACCTAGGTACCTAGTATGTACAATGTCCAAGCCCCAGACCTTATCTCAGGACGCATGAAAGAAGAAGCTACTGTACACTACACCAAGCCAGAAATGGGATCCATCTGCACCACCAGGCCATCAGAGCCCTACAACTTGGCCTTGGGTCCTTCTAACGTCGGCAAAAGCAAGTCTCGTATATCTCCAGCGGCTTCGTTAAGGAAGAAGCTCATCCTCTCGCTCCCCAGACCCTTGCTGACAATGTTGAATTGGATGCTGTTCCATGTTAGCTAGCTTCCTCTCAGATCCAGGTCGTGGTACATACTTGTTCTCATTAATCATATACGCAATGCCAAATCCATCATCTATAACTTGACTCCATCCATACCCATTGAAATACTCGCTGCTCAATTGACTGGTACTTAGGTACCAGGTGCCACTGTAAGCATACGCCCTGTCTTTGAAAAGCTCAGGCAATTCCTCGCCTTCTTTCAAGCATTTCTTTAGACCGAAAAGGTGCCTATCGACGCCCTTGCCATCGCTTGCAGCAGTGATGTACTCCACATGGGCATTCACAGCCGCTTTAAATGCCTTAACGCACTCTTCGGGTGCAACTTCGGGATCTGCCATAGCATTGCAGAAAGCAACGCTCTCGTCACTGACACTACGACAAGTCTCGGTACGACCTTGTTGAAAGCGCCGTGTAGCGGCGGATTCATATGTTGGTCGGCAGGTGCCGTACATCTTGTGGTAAGCGAGCTGAATCAGCATTTGGATGTACGCATCCGGTGAGCACTTGAACTTCTTAATTAGGCCTTTGCCGTATCCTTGGTACGCTTGCACTCTTAAATCATGTTGTGCGATAAGTGCCTCGTGATCCGATTGCGCACGATGGACGTCTCTGGTCACGGTTTCATTCACGTGGAACTTGATAGCAGACGGTTCTGCAAGATCAGAACGGACATTAGAATCCGTGAGATCGAGTCTGTTAGTGAAAACCATCATGTTGATGTAGTCATTGAGTCGATGGGTTGGTGTACCATCCATCATACTATGTTCGCCCATAAAACCAGAGGTGCCGTTGTCGTTGATTATAAATTCTAATGGCTTGTCGAACCACCGGTTAGCTCCATCACCGTGCCAATATTGGTGGGCACGTTCTTCCAAAGTGATAGGGGAGGCATCGTCCAGGCAGACGAGAAACCCCGAAGCTTGAATAGTCTCCAGTGTAGCCGCATTAGCTGGGTGAGCGGCGAGGAGTGTTTCACGAGCGTTATACCAGAGGTCGCGATTTTGTGTGGTCAGCGCACCAACTGCCGGTGCTTTCTGAGCCATCTTGTAGATCCTGGTAAATTGCTTTTCTAATTCAGAAGCATTGAGCTGCTGCCCGCCAACTTTGTACGGTAACTTGAAGAATTGGTTCTTCCGTACCACTGTGATGTATTCGTGATCTTTGTGCGAGTACTTGGCAGGATAATCGACAGACTTCCCAGGGATACGGCATGCATTGAACATCCATTGATATGATTCCATGCTGATCGGCAATTTCTTCATATATTCAGGCTCCAGCGAACCCTCGTCGACCTGCTTCTTGAATTCAAGCACAGCAGTCATCAAAGCGGCTGCTCTCTTAACTGGATTCCGCCGCCGCCTGTCATCCCGATGGGAGTAGAAGTAGCTGACGTATGGAACGATGGGATCTCTATAGCTGAGGTATGCCGCATCATTCCACCATTCGTAGATCCAATTGCGGTGCTTTGAATCCTCCCGGCGCGCCTGTAACCGCTTTTGTAATTCCTGGCCCATGCTTCCAGGTTTGACGAATTCCTCGACGGCTTTCTTCGTATATGCATACTCCTCTTTGTTCAACAGTGGGTGGACAGATTTAAGATAGCGTTTGGCAGTCTCTTCGAGAGTAGGGACTGGTAACCGAGGAAGGGAGTCTTCGAATCGTAGCATTGCGCCTTTCGATTTATCCTCCCGATATCCTGAAACGAGTGTAAGCAGTATAGACAAGAAGCGGGCTTCCCGGACGAGTGGAACAGCGCGCACATACCCTCTGGAAGAGCGGAAGAGCTTTTTCTCGAATTGGCCGGTGCCATGAGGAATGCCTGGAAGTATAAAATCAGCCCAATACGGTGTTGTTCTTATAATGGCAGTAGTCGACCTTTGCAGAGTGAACCTTTGTCGAGCTGTTCCGGAATGCTGGGCGGCTCCTTGTCAAGGCTTGCAACATCCCGGACTTGGGAGAAACAGAAGAGCGTGAAGACGCGAATTGATATTTTATAAGAAAGAGGAACAAGCCGAGGAAGTTAGTATTGAATATCTCGTCGGTCTCCTAGTTACGTATGTTTGGTAGGTTGCGGACCAGGCGAGCCCAGGTGGACCGAGGTAAAATGCCAACCTAACCGGCCAGCCCTGCAGGGCTATACATGCTCCGGGGCCGCTCTAGGGCACCCGCCCCCGAAGGTCCCCTCAAGAGGGGCTGAAAGAACGCTTGACTAGCTATCAATAAATACCATACGTGTGGCATGGTAGTGAAGAAACGACTATCGTTTCTTCACTACCGTGCCAAGTATACTCAACAATACCACGGCATTTCCAACACTCCCCTTCAAGCGAGGTGCGTACTTTATCTTTGCCCACAGCGGCTTAAGCAGGGGGGAATAGGATTCCACCCCAGGGTAGGACTGGACCTTCAAGACAACTCGAGCGAACATACCCGGACTATTGTAGGATCAAACTATGGGTGGTCAAGCTACATGCTGTAGAAGTTGATGGGGATTATTGGTATGCTGAAAAGAGTACGGTGGTTGGGTAGTTCTATCCCAGCTTAGGACTGTGAAAGCTGCTCTTTCTCGCTTCAAAATTGCTACTTGCTGACATACTTCTACAGGCTCATCAAAGATTAGCTCCGATAATATTGCGGCTGACCTGCAGGCAGGAACATTATTATCAGCTTATAGAGAGCAATAAGAGGTGCAGATGTAAAACGTGGCCCAGTAGCAGTCAGGGCCACACACCATCCAATTGAACCAACATGCAAGCATGACCTATACGAGAGTAAGACGCCTCACCAAGCCAGAGCCTCTAACAATTTTCTGAAGACGAGTTCTAAACTCTTTCTTTCCTGGTTGAGCAATGCACCACCTCGATCGTAGGCCACAACTTCCATGCTAGAAGCTGAATAACATGAGGTTAGTACTCTGAATTCTAATCGATACCGTATGTCATTGACAAGCGATTCCACGTGGTGTCAAAGGTAAGTAAAACGTCATGTGGCAAATTACCACCTTAGCTCCGGGAGCGACCGTCTCTATATCACTTCGTCAATAAGGTAGGAATATGGATGCTCTACGAAATATGATATTCTTTTGCTCCGTTGGGGTGGAAAATTGAGCCGATGTCCTACCGGTTAATTTCCACGCTACGCGAGCTTTTCCTTCGGGGATCCCCATCGCGAAAATAGAAGCCACACCCCCTAATATACACCCCTAGAGCAAAAAGATCAGCACATGCTCAGCTTATTTAGGGGCCTTGTCCCTAAATTGGAGGGATCCTACCCCCGGAGGACCTACATATACTGAATACCCTACGTTTACCCTTTCTACCCCAATGGAGCAAAAGTCTTGCCTGCCTCGGTCAGTTGGTTGGTTTTGGTGGTGGGCAGAAAACCCGGAGTTCTACACGTCTGAGCCTAGTAAGAGAATGCAGCATAAGTGTTGCATATAGGGACGAGAAATACTGAGGGCATGTTGCTATGTACGGGGTAAAATATGTTTGTTTACCACCGTAGGACTTAGAATTTTTCAAAATTCTCGCCCGCCAAAATTTCCCTCCATGCATGATTGATTTATGTCGCATCCTCTTACTTTCAATATACCCTTGATCGCCTTTTTTCAAAAACTCGATCAACTTTTGCTCTTTATGATCCATAATATGTCATGATTTTCTCAGATATTATACCACTCACGCTAGATTCTTGATAGATCTAGCGCCGAGTAATAGAATATCATTTAATATGATAGAATGCGAGCTGCAAACGAAGAGTAGATTTCTTAGAAAAAAGGCGATCTACGAGCTGCTCCCCGGTTGAGGTCCAATCGGGGCCTGCACCGCAAAAGCCACATCGCTTAGTTAGCCGGACCACTCAAGCAGTCATGCAAACCCTCCCACTAACAACTCTCAGGTGTCGATCGGCTCCTCCACCTTTTGAGCAGAGAGTCAGATTCCTTTAAAGCGATCCTTTTACGGTCCTAACTCGATACAACCTACGGAGTATATCTACTGCTATTGTACTAAGAGTCTCAGCGTAAAGATCAAACCTCCCACCATGGCGGACCCGCTTTCCGTCGCCACTGGAATTGCGGGGCTGATCTCGCTTGGTATCCAAGTGACCCAATCCCTCGTCCAGTTCTATACCTCATATAAGGGTCTGGACGGTGATGTAGCCCGAATAACAGGGAACCTCGAGAGTCTCCACGATATATTCGGATTCCTTCAAAGTGCATTAAAAACTCGTACCTTTCGGCGAGACGAACAAGATCTGATCAAGAATATCGAATCGTCCATAAGCAAGTGCACTGATCTCATTCAAGAGCTACAAGAAGAGTGGGAGAAATTTGACAAATGCTTGGTTAGTGGTATTAAGGGCGCGATCAAAGCCGCTGGGCGCCGAACAGCATACCCGTTCCGACAAAGCACCCTACAGAAGCTGGATGAAGACATCAGGGATATACGTGATGACTTAAGGCTGGCACTGGACGTGCTTCAGCTCGGGGACAACAAAGTTACTCAAGACGATATCGTCGAACTGAAGTCCCTTGTCGAGATTATGAGAGCGACTCAGATCTCTTCAACGATCCGTGACTGGCTCAAGGCGCCGGACGCAACTGTCAACCATAACACTGCATGCGCCAAACACCATCCTGGTACAGGTACTTGGCTCATCAAGAGTCCTATCTTTACCAATTGGTTGACTCGGGGTAACTCTTTGCTCTGGCTCAATGGGTTCGCAGGCTGTGGGAAGTCGGTCTTATGCTCGACGGCCATCCAGTATACATTTCGTCAAAAACGATCCGATCACCGCACAGCCATTGCCTTCTTCTACTTTACATTCAACGATGGAGCCAAACAGAGCGAGTCGGCCATGTTACAAGCTCTGATATTACAGCTATCAGGTCAATCTTCTGATTCTCGGACAGACCTAAACCGTCTACATGAGTCCCACACCACGGGCATGCCTCCAGCAATAGTTCTCTTGGCGTATCTCCAACGACTGATCCAGAATCATTTTGGCCAGGTGTATATATTGCTTGATGCACTAGACGAGAGCCCTCTATATGGACAGCGAGACAACGTTCTGAGGGCAATACAGACGATGCGGAATTGGCGATTACCTGGGCTGCACCTATTGGTCACAAGTCGGGATGAGCCTGACATCCGCGATTCTCTTATTCCTGCTGGAGATGAAGAAGTAATCATGAAAAATGACGAGATTAACCGGGATATCAACAACTTCATCACCGAACACCTGAATACCGACTCGAAGCTCCGAAAGCTGCATGAGTATCACGGCCAAATCCAACAAGTGTTGGCCGAACGAGCTCAAGGAGTGTATGTTCTAAGGAGCTGCAGACTTAATCGATATCGGTAGATATCGGCTAACAAAAGACACAGATTTCGTTGGGTTGAATGCCAATTCGAGGCCCTCAAACGATGTCCGCGGAGTAAGGATCGTCTTGAAAAATGCCTCCAGTCCCTACCACGAGGCTTAGACGAGACATATGAGCGGATCTTGCGCAACATTGATGAGGATTCGAGAGAAGAAGCAGCGCGAATCCTGACTCTGCTATGCTTTTCGTCTCGACCGTTGACTGTACAAGAACTCATTGACGGAATTGCCGTCGACCTTGAGGAGCCAGCACGTCTAAATCCAGGACGTCGATTACAGGACATCGAAGACCTCCGCAAGATATGTCCGGGTCTGATTGATATCGGCTTCGAAGCGAATGGCAAGCTTTTTCTTAAGAATGGTGGAAACGATAGTGAAGAGGAAACGACGCTGACCCTCCGCATCGCTCACTTTTCGGTACAGGAATATCTCGAATCTGACCGGATCAAGCTGCATCGATTTGCCTTGAAGAGTGCGTTTGCACATGCAGAGATTGCACAGATATGCCTTGTTTATTTACAGGACTGCCTTGTTCATTTACAGGAACCCGGACTGCCCAGCGGAAAACTAAATATTATGAAACTTCAGGAATACCCACTTGCTTACTTTGCTGCCCAATTCTGGCATTACCACTACAATAACGCTACCAACACGGTATCACAGCTAGACCGTCTGGTCTTGGCGCTATTCCAACAACGCCAGGACACATTTTGCACTTGCATGCGGCTTCAAAACCCGGAAGAATTGGGTGACCCAATTACATCTGACAAGATAGCGTCTCCAATATATTATGCATCCTGTTTAGGGCTTGACGGAATTGTGCGTGAGCTGATTGGTCATTGCCAAAACCACACCAGCATGGCAAATCACCTAACAAATGCTAAAGGTGGACGTTATAAGCACGCATTAACGGCAGCATCATATAAGGACCATGAGAAGGTAGTGCAAATATTGATTGACGCAGGTGCTGATGTAAATGCTGCAAATGGTGCTGCATTATGGGCAGCATCATATAAGGGCCATGAGAAGGTAGTGCAAATATTGATTGACGCAGGTGCTGATATAAATGCTGATAATGGTGCTGCATTACGGGAAGCATCATGTGAGGGCCATAAGAAGGTGGTGCAGATATTGATTGACGCAGGGGCTGATGTAAATGCTGATAATGGTGCTGCATTACGGGCAGCATCCGGTCATGGCTATGAGAAGATAGTGCAGTTATTGATTGACGCAGGGGCTGATGTCAATGCTGCAAATGGTGCTGCATTACGGGTAGCATCCGATTATGGCAATGAGAAGATAGTGCAGATATTACTTGACGCAGGAGCTGATGTAAATGCTGATAATGGTGCTGCATTATGGGAAGCATTATATTCTGACAATGGTGCTGCATTACAGGTAGCATCTGAATATGGCCATGAAAAGATAGTGCGGATGTTGATTGACGCTGGGGCTGATGTAAATGCTGGAAATGGTGCTGCATTACAGGCAGCATCCGATTCTGGCAATGAGAAGCTGGTGCAGTTGTTGATTGACGCAGGGGCTGATGTCAATGCTGTGGGAGAAGATGGTACTGCAATACGGGTAGCATCCGAATATGGTAATGAGAAGGTAGTGCAGATGTTGATTGACGCAGGGGCTGATGTAAATGCTGATAATGGTGCTGCATTACGGGCAGCATCCGGTCATGGCTATGAGAAGATAGTGCAGTTATTGATTGACGCAGGGGCTGATGTCAATGCTGCAAATGGTGCTGCATTACGGGTAGCATCCGATTATGGCAATGAGAAGGTGGTGCAGTTGTTGATTGACGCAGGGGCTGATATAAATGCTGATAATGGTGCTGCATTACGGGAAGCATCATGTGAGGGCCATAAGAAGGTGGTGCAGATATTGATTGACGCAGGGGCTGATGTAAATGCTGATAATGGTGCTGCATTACGGGCAGCATCCGGTCATGGCTATGAGAAGATAGTGCAGTTATTGATTGACGCAGGGGCTGATGTCAATGCTGCAAATGGTGCTGCATTACGGGTAGCATCCGATTATGGCAATGAGAAGATAGTGCAGATATTACTTGACGCAGGAGCTGATGTAAATGCTGATAATGGTGCTGCATTATGGGAAGCATTATATTCTGACAATGGTGCTGCATTACAGGTAGCATCTGAATATGGCCATGAAAAGATAGTGCGGATGTTGATTGACGCTGGGGCTGATGTAAATGCTGGAAATGGTGCTGCATTACAGGCAGCATCCGATTCTGGCAATGAGAAGCTGGTGCAGTTGTTGATTGACGCAGGGGCTGATGTCAATGCTGTGGGAGAAGATGGTACTGCAATACGGGTAGCATCCGAATATGGTAATGAGAAGGTAGTGCAGATGTTGATTGACGCAGGGGCTGATGTAAATGCTGGAGAGATATTTGAAACTGCATTATGGGAAGCATCCGTTCAAGGCCATGAGAAGGTAGTGCAGATATTGATTGACGCAGGGGCTGATGTCAATGCTGCAAATGGTGCTGCATTACAGGCAGCATCCGATTCTGGCAATGAGAAGCTGGTGCAGTTGTTGATTGACGCAGGGGCTGATGTCAATGCTGTGGGAGAAGATGGTACTGCATTACGGGCAGCATCCTCTTATGGCAATGAGAAGGTGGTGCAGATATTGATTGACGCAGGGGCTGATGTAAATGCTGTAGGACCATATGGTACTGCATTACATGCAGCATCACGAAGGGGCTATGAGAAGGTGGTGCAGATTTTACTTGACGCAGGAGCTGTGGAAGGATAAGGATATCATCCATGGAAGTGTAGTATTCTAACGAATGCATACTTCCAACTGACACCAATTCAGATTACACTCATCCCTAGCCTAGAACCCCATCAAAAGCCTTCAATACTGCATGAGACCGCAAACTCCCCAGAGCGAAGCTTCTCCCTGTAGCTATGTTCCTAAGTTGCTATGGAACAGCTGCAAAGTGCCGAAAAATTGAAGCGCGTCTGGCTATAAGAACAGGCTGGAGTCTCCATCTGTAGAATAATAATATGAGATGGTGGTTAAACAGCATTGATAGAGCACGATCTTAGTAAATGATATGTGTAGGAGGCTACTAGTGGCGCACTTTCATCCATAGTAAAAGAAATGTGTCGCTAGTGTAGAACCTGCAGGATGGATGATGCCTCGCCTGAGGTGCTAGGATCTAAGCCTGTTACAAACATATGCTCCTCTCCTTAACGCTAGGACCTGCGGAAACGTTTTCAATTTCCTGGATTCGGGTGAAGACTTTCCTGCTGAAAGCTCAGGAACATCACCTAGTTGTTATATAGTCCTCGGAATATAGTCGCACCTCCTTCTGCTGTTGATTTCTCTAAGAGGAAATATCTTCACTGCAATGGTTGACAGACGGCTGTATTTGCTCCGAGTCTAGATTACTTCATGGGTTCGGGTTGTTTTGGGTAGAAGGAAACTGGCTCGGAATTTGAAGACGGTAATATGGATATGAATAACAGTGAATACAGTACGTTTTGCCTCAAAAAGACATGCGTCGACCATATATTATCTGACAGTAGTAATTTCAACCTCGTGGAGAAAATGAAGAAGTTATTAGTCCACCCATTGTCCTTTTCCAATATGTCAAAGCGGTCAATGGAGGAATGTCTTGCAAAACAAGCAGTTTGCATGCTTGGAGTTCGTAGAGGACTGTTGTGCCCTTGGTGCTGGGTTCTCTGAGGTTGGGCTGCTTCATGTGGTACCAGGGGAGTCGCTGGTTTGATTTAGTATCAGTGGCAACGATCGTTCGCCGAAGCCATAAGACCACCGCTGATAGTCATGAAAACAAGAACAAGGTTAAGGAAGACGTCTCTGAGTTCCTGTTTTCTCTTCTCTCCCTCCTTCTTCCTACAGTCTTCAATATGTAAGAACGGTGGCCCAGACCCGCTCAGGGCTTACCTTACGTTCTCCGCGCTCCCACCAATGCTATCTTTTTCGTCCGCTTCTCCGAGCCGTATTTCTGGATGCAAGTGGCTTTGATGCCTTGCTAGATTCTTTTGGCTCGGCGGCTTTGCTGTTGTCCTCGTCCTCCTCCATAGCATCGTCGTCATCTTCTTCACCTTTCTGATCATCCTCGGTACCCTGATCTGGCGAGGCTTTGCTTCCTCTTCCCCCAATATTTGAAACTTCTGCTAAATGAGAAAGTCGAGTACCCTTCGATGCGCGAGTGCTACGACCTGGCTTGTGTCCATAAGCCGATGCTGGTGATGACCGTGGATCTGGAGGAATTGATTAGCATGTAGACCTTACCTCAAGTCTGCAGCATATTACCATCTGTATCATCCACGGTACTATGCCGTCTTGTTACCCTTCGTTCGTTGATAGAGGGCCCAGCAAGCAAATGAGGTAGTGACGGTGGTGTTGAAGAGCCATCAGGCTCGATCCTGCTTGCTAAAATCCTATCCCCATATTCTTCGTCGGGCAGAGTGAATGGATAGAAGACATCGCCCATTACATCTTCCTGATAGTATTCAGCTTCTTTATTTTCACAATCTTTGGTTGAGGTTGACATACTCTTATGTCCAACGCTTCGAGGTTGTATAGGCTCCCCAACTTGTTCCAGATTCCTGGGATGCGGGTATGGGCAAGATCTGGCGACTCGTAACCATTGTATCCATGGCTTTTCAGATTCTCAGATATGGCTATCATTCGAAAGTGCTTATGCATGCCTGATGATGTCTGTCAATGCAGCCCTGCAAGCAGACGTTCTCCAAGTCAACGTCTTCCGGACACTGAGAACGAACCTACAGGCTTCCATTTGATCATGCCTTTGAAGAGCGAGGTCTCTTGTTCGTCAGTCCATGGATCTGAAGCATTGGCATGATCCCTGGCTGATTCGGCTTCCGCTGGTGTTGATGCATCTTCTACTGGCTGCTCGACTGCATCTCCAGAAGCCGTGGAGTCGCGTCTTGCAGTGCGGGCAGCTCTCTTTCTAGGAGGCATAACTGCATGCGCTTCTCAACATAAAATCATGTTGCCGACCGAACAGGTTGACGCCTCAGATTTCGACCATTAGACGAATGAGACCAGTGAATGAAGGATAGCAACTGCAGTTGCTTCTCGATCGACTGGTATTCTAGCTGCGGGTACCTGACAAGCCTGAACTAGCATTCACTAGCGCGAGCGCCACTTATGGCGCGTCACAAGTCGCGACAAAGTGCCTCAACATCTGCTTTTTCATAACCATGTTCGGGCAGACTGCGGATATCCGGGCATGGCTAAACTCGTTGATGATGGGAATGCATTTGCAATCCCAGATCTGTGGGGTAAATCATCCATCGCCAATTTCGAGGATGACACAGCGAATTCTCTAGCACTAGGATTCGAGCCACTGAGTATGTCTTTATCAGGGGTGCAGAATACTGCTAATGACTATTGTTACATAGCGGACTTATTCCATAGCCACGACGATGTTTTCGGTATTTCCAAAAGCCTTGAGCTACAGCTCCCAGACCTGTCCTCTTATACCCACGGTGCCCTGGAAGACCTCGGCGCGCTTGACACGTCTTCTGTATCGTCATCACCCGAGTCGTTTGAAGTCCCAGAAGTCCTTGAAACGGACATCTGGTCCTTCCCAGACACAGATCAGAGCGGGGGTGTAGACACCGCACTCAATAGCTGGGAAAGGTTTTATGACAGGAATTTTCAAGAATCTAGCACAGTGTACATAAGCGAGAGTGGACCGCAAGTCTTCGACGCCGCTCTTGCTGCAGCTGCTCGGAGATCTGAAGACGATGATTTGAGTTCAGGTCCTGGAAGAGTCATTCAGTCTGGCCCTTTGCTCTCGTGTCTCTTCCAACTCGGCCTAGGCAGGGAATCGATCATGTATAGCTATAGTCAGGATCTGCAATCATTTCAGCCCCGGCTCACGGACGGCCGCATGACGGGATACAGTCTTGAGACGTTCCAGAGTTTGAGCCACAGCTTCATTGAATATGGCAATAAAACCAAAGAATTGCGCTTTTTCATTGACAGAACCCAAGCTTCAAGTGACTCGTTTCCAGCATTGATGGCCTTAGCTGGGAGCTTCTCTTCTCTTCTTAATACTTTACATATTGAGATAGGAGAAGCCTTGAAGTCTGTACATACCCTGCTGACACTGCAATCGTTGTTTCAAAGGCCAGGACAAATTTTGACGCTGCTAAGTGACTTGGGTCAAAAATTGGGTAGGACGGAGACGGACGAGGAGCTGCTGTCCAAGCTGTACGCGATAGTCCTAGACTCGGAACACTCAGCCATATGGATGCGGTCAATTTTGTTCAATATCCTTACATTCGCATCCAAGCCTTGGTTAGAGTCTGCGGGTGGCTGGTTGGGCCTCAAGGCGCTCTCTGTGCCTGGGTCTCGTGGCCAATGGCCGAAGTTCGTAAGCGTTACTGAGGGAGCCCGGAAAGCCGAACATGGGAAGGACTTTAAAGAGACTGAACACGATTTTGAACCACGGGCAATGCCAAATTTTTTCGCAGATGAGGACGCCAGAATTCTGTTTGAAACCGGCAGAAGTCTGCGATTGCTTGAAGCTCATCAGCCCGAACATCCACTACTTAAAGCAGCATCGTTCGGTCTCAAAGAGACCCCCAACTTGGAATGGTGTTCCTCCTGGGTCGACGTTGAAAACGTTCAGAGGAAAGCCCAAGAATACGAATCAAATCTCCTTAAAGCTATCAATGACTTTCACTCGCATAGTGGAAGTAGATCGCTTGGGCATAAAGATCTCGACGACCCCGGACAAAATCAATTCGAAGTTGCCGGTCTGTCAGAAGACACAGCAAAAGCCTACATCAGCGCTTCCATTGCAGCACTTGAGAAACCGTTGCCCCGACTGGACACCAGCCCCGACGGCGGGTTCTTATTCGCACCCGCCCAGGACAAATCCATCATCCTTGACACGCTCGACGAGGAGGTCTTCTCACCTCCCATATCTTTACTTCCGGTCCTCTCCTTTAATCCTCTGATATCAATCCAAGCCCAGCTGATCAACCGCGCTTGTTTGCGCTTACTCTTCAAAGAACATAATCTTCGCTCCCACTTCTCACTTCTCCACAGATACAGTTTATTTGGGGATGGCGTCTTCGCCTCCCGCCTTTCGCATGCCCTCTTCGACCCAGAGCTTCCCACGGCTGAACGTCGCCAAGGTCGTTCGCGCGCTGGTATCTCGGGCTTGAAGCTTGGTTCTCGAGACACTTGGCCTCCAGCGAGCTCCGAATTACGGCTAGCGTTGATGGGTATCCTGACCGAAAGCTACCGTGATACCGGACAATTGGAAGGATCCTCGCTGTTTAACAATGAGTTGCCAGGGGGCTTAAGCTTTGCCATCCGAGATATGTCGGAGGAAGAGCTAAAGCGATGTATGGATCCCAACTCTATCGAGGCTTTGGATTTCTTACGTCTACAATACAACCCACCGCCACCACTAAGCGCTTTAATCACGCAGGACTCACTACTCAGATACGACGCTGTCTTCAAGTTGCTACTACGAACAAAGCGAATGCTCTTCGTTGTTAATCAGCTATTTCAGGACACAAAAGATTGTGTGTCGCGTTCAGACTACTTATCTCAGCGCTTTAGGATTGAGAGCCATCATTTCACCTTGGCAATATCCGGTTATTTCTTTGACGGAGTTCAAGCAAATTGGAGCATCCTTGAGAGTAAGTTGAAAGACACTGAGAGGGCATTGGACGGAAATGGTCCAGAGAGTTTGGCAAATCTCCGCGATTTTCATGAACAAATTCTCGATCGCATGATGTTCACTCTTATCCTCCGGAAGAGACAAGCCCAGGTCATGAAGTTGCTCGAAGAGATCTTCAGCTTGATACTCCAATTTGCTAGGCATATCAGAAGCAAAGCCTGTGAAACGTCCGAGGTTGCAGACAGCATGAATGACATCAGGCAGATTTACGAGAAGTTCAAGAAGAAAGTCCGTGTGCTCATTAGTGTCTGTCGAGGCCTGAGCGAACGACGAGGAGAGGGTGGGACAACGGCGCATGAAGCTTTCCAAGTTGTGTCAAGAAGTGATGAAACAAGTGAAGACGGCGGCAACATGATGGGCCAGCTTTTGTTGAAGTTTGAGATGAGCGGATTTTACGGGTGATGATGCCCTTAATCTAGTATGAACTGGCTGAAACTATGTCCCGAGGCCAGTAGCTGTACGCTGTACGATGCCCATCTTTGCCAAGGAGGGTTAAAGATGAATGTGGTAGGTGGTGAGAAGATAAGATAAGGACAGCGACCCTGCGTTCAGCCCGAACGCACCTGTGACTTCCCGACTTGGTCCTACTTTCACTTTCGGCCACCCTAAAATTCAAACAAGCAAAGGGTATAAAGGCCATGTCTTCTGTTTCCTCAAACTCGCACAATCTACCTATACTTTTCCTTCGCAATCTTCAATCCTCCTGAACGCTATGGCATCTCTCTATCTCCTAGCCATCTTCTCCGTCTGTCTGCGTCCTATCACAGCATCTCTGATGTTTACAGGCCAAACAGTGCTTCTCAATGACATCCCCTATTATGTTCCTGCCACACCACTCATTACGTTGCCTTCTTCCAGCTTCCTGGCAAACTTTGCTTCTGCTGATGGCTTGGTACCTGTAACTGTGCTTGCCTTGCCCACCTCGAACTTCAGCTTGAGCATTCTTGAGGCAGTCGTGAGCGGATTCGGTGTAGATGATGTCTGGAATGAGGGCTTCCTAGAAGGTATGTATAGTGATGACAGTCCTCTAATGCTCAATGAACCATTTGTCAGACCCTCTATGCATCTTATTGAACACATTGCGAACATTTGTCAAGCAGTTTCAGGCCTCCCATTGTCTGAATATGCTGGGTTGTCCCGCGATTAGTTACACATGACTTCTCCGTCGTCCACATTGTGTTCTGCCGTTGAGAAAATCAGCGGATATTTCATTTCGTGACGAGTCCCCCAGGAGTGTTAGAAGAAGAATATACTCGCTTTCAAAGTTGCTTGCGTTCTATTTGATAATTTTCCAGTGACAGTGTAGACCTAATTCTGTCAACAAGCCATTCTTATCCAATCCATTGGTGGTAGCGCTGGAACCTATCTCAACACCACGTTCACCCTTCCTGGGGCAAATGAAACTAGCCTGGTATATGTCCTTTCGTCAAACGGCTCAGTATCCACGATCCCTTCGGGCCCCTACTTTGCCTCCAACACCGGCTCGCTTTATCAACCTCTTCGCCTCTACTCTGACTTTGCTGGCGCATTCACGCAACCGCTGGTTTCAGGCCCAAATGGCACCTACACCGCCCTACCCGCCAATATAGCTGGTATCCAATCACCAGCGGTAGGCGTCCCCTCCCGTCTCTACTACACACAAACTCCGCAACAACCCCTCGCAGGTATCCGTCTCGGTGTAAAAGACATCTACGACGTCGCTGGCGTAAAGACCAGTGACGGCAACCGAGCCTGGTACGGCTTCTACCCGTCCGCCACAGCCAACGCAGTACCTGTTCAAAGACTCGTAGATGCCGGCGCTATCATTGTTGGCAAAATGAAGACCAGCCAGTTCGCGAATGGCGAAACAGCCACGGCTGATTGGGTGGATTACCATTCTCCGTTCAACCCACGCGGAGATGGATATCAGGATCCTTCATCGTCCTCGTCAGGGCCGGGGGCTGGCGAGGGTAGTTATCCCTGGCTGGATCTGGGACTGGGCTCGGATACGGGTGGGAGTATTAGAGGACCGAGTCAGGTGCAAGGCTTGTTTGGGAATCGGCCTTCGCATGGATTGGTGAGTTTGGAAGGGGTGATGCCGCTGGCACCGCAGCTGGATACGGCGGGTTTCATTACAAGAGATCCGGATATCTGGGCGGAGGCAGCTAAGGTGCTGTATGCTGATCTTCCCTTTTATGATACGTACCCGAAGACGCTCTATACCGTTGATTTTCCTACCTCTGGCGATGATGCGGCGGATGCGGTAGTTTTAGATTTCCTGGAAAAGCTGGAGGGTTTTCTAGGTACTACTTCTACGGCTCTGAATCTATCGACTCTCTGGAGTACAACAAAGCCACAAGGAGTAGATGCGGATTTGGATGATTTCCTGAATATCACATACCCTATCCTCATCTCCAAAGAACAGACAATGCTAGTCAGAGATCTCTTCTACGTAGCGTACGCCGCCGCTCACGATGGCCGGAGACCATTCATCGATCCTGCACCCTTGGTACGTCAGCCTCATCCATATCCCCATCCCCTTCATTCAGATGAACTAATACTTCCTCCCCTCAGATTCGCTGGGCCTTTGGCGATTCCTACCCCAACTCCACCCTCACAGACGCCATAACCAACAAAACCATCTTCCAAAACTGGTGGAGCTCCGAAGTCCAATTATACGACAGCATCACCTGCTCAAATAGTCTGCTGCTCTACACTGCTGGTGCGGAAACGGTTTACAGGAATGAATACAATGGGTAACCACTCCTTCCCCCCTTCCCCTACATCTTCCTTCAAAATCCATAGACAGCTAATTGCCCACTTCAAACCCCGAAACTCGCCCCCAAATTTTCCTGTAAACCACACAGACAGCTAATCAGTCCCCGCCCCCAGCCCACCACAGGTCCCCTACGGCTTCTCAACAGGCCGCATCTCCCCCTTTGCCTCTAATCCCGATTTCGTCATCCCGATCGGTGAAGCAGCATACAATTCGACTATCACTTTACATACCGAGTATCTGCCTGTGACAGTAGATATCTTGGCTGCGAAGGGGTGTGATGGTCTCATCTTCAACTTGGTGCAGGACCTCTACGCAGCTGGGATCGTGAATACAAGTATGACGGGGGGGACGATTTATGGGGGGGAGATTTTGCTGAGGTGACGAGGTGGGAGGAGAGGGGGGAGAAGGGGGAAAGGATAGGAGTTTATATAACAGAGTAAATGTTTGAGGGGGGGGGGGATTTGAGGAAATGAGAGGTGGGAGTCTTGTGGTGTAGTAGGGGAGAGATGATTGATAGTAGATTCTTAGATGAGGGCTATATGGATTAATGTCAATACCCTAATCTGTCGGCTTGAAAAGATACCTTTTGTAATGTGAAGATTAGCTGAATTATACTTTCATTATTACTAATCTAGATACATAACGTGATGGGGTATCTTTTGACAAAAGCTGAGCAGGAAAGAAAAGATAAAGCTCGTCAAATCGCTCGCTATGCCATAAAATCAATCATCCATCATTCAAATGCGATTGTATATCCATTTATCATCCCAACAAAACTAGACGCCGTCGCAATGCAATGCAATCCCCTCCCCTCTCCCCTCTACCCTCTTCCCTCATACAGGACTAATCCCATCATCATCCCCCCGCCCCCTCCTCAGCGCCCGATGCGTACCCGCCTCCTCAGCAACCGGACTAATCACATCGACCCCAGGTGGTAAAGGAACAGCCCACCGCTCCGCTACATTTGACGTCTCGGATAGGGGACTATCGATTGAGACTTCTGGTGGTGGTGGTGGTGGGAGGGGGACAGTTGTCCATCGCTCTGGAGGGGTGTTGGAGGCGGAGGGGGAGGGGGAGGATGTTTGTGGCTGGGGGTGTTGTTGTTGTTGTTGTTGTTGTTGTTGTTGGGGTTGTTGGGGTTGTTGATGTTGTTGTTGTTGTATCCCCTTCTCACCAGCGCTTTGAGGATTTGGCTGTCTCTGCATTTCTATATCCTCATCTGATCTATTTTGCGATGGTTGGAGGAGAGGTTGTTGTTGTTGTTGTTGTTGTTGCTGATTCTGGTTGTTATTATTGAGAGGGATGAAGCTTCCATTTGGTCCTGTCATTTCAGCGATCATCCGACGCGCTATTTGGGTGGCTTCTTCGGTGACGGCGAGGGTGTGTTTGGTGGTGTATTTGGAGTGCCGGTGGGAGTGGGTGTAGCGGCAGGCGGAGATGAAGAGGGCGAAGTGGAAGAGCCTGTGGGTGGGTTAGTATGTGCGATATTTTGTAGGGGATAAGGGGAAAGGGGAGGGGTGAGGTGGGGGACTTACATGACGATATATGCGAATGCGCAGCCAACGATGACTACGATGCCAGCGTGTGGGGATGGATAATTATTATCCGTCCCGTTCGTAAAAACATCAGGGACATAATAACTTGTTCCATTAGGATACGTGTACTCCCCACCACCAGTATAATCATACCCATTATCATAATACCCATACGACAAATAGCTCCCAGCCCCAACACCCGCCACCGCTCCCGTGATAGACAGTGTAAGCCAGAGAACAAGATCGCATCCGACGTTCGCGCCCGGGTGTATCCATCTATTGCGCGTAAGGAGGACGATAACGTTGATGATATTCCAGATAATGGAGAGGCCGAGCGCAATGATCACCCAGGGGAGGAGAATCGTGAAAGTGGTGTAGAAGTACTCTCCATCGCCCTCGTAGTCGTTGAAGTCGTCGTCAGTGTTGTTGTTATCGCCGTTGTAGCGGACGGTGCAGGCCCAAGCTATAGTGCCGATGGCTACAGCGGCGAAGAGGATAGCGAGGACGCGGAGGAGGAGTTTCCAGAAGTAGGTGGGGTCGTTGGAGCGTATGGCTGTTCGTGAGGGTCGTGACATTTTTGGTGGGTTGGGGAGGGGAGGGAGGAAAGGATGTTTTGTGTGTGTTAAATATTCTCCGACAGAGAAGAAAGGGAAAGTGAATGAGCAACAGTCATTACGGGACGGGTTGCTAGGTAGTCATATAAAACGAAAGTGTATAACATCGTATACGCAGCCGAGGTCTTTGCTCAGCTTGCACTGCCATGTTGCCTCCGGGGTCATCAATTTCCAAGCTCATTCCGTGCAAGGCGCCGGGATTTCTTGTGGGGAGGTTAGATAGGCCGTTGTGATTGAAGCTCTAATCCCGTTGGACGGACGCCGTTGGAAGTGAAAGATCCTTCGATGCTTGGCAGGGCTAAATTTAGCCCCAGGTACGGACTAAACGACTTGTGCCTCAAACAAAGCGCTTTCAAATGTGGGTGAAACAAGTATCTGAATGCCTTTCGAGACAATTCCTTTGTCTCTAGATGTGGCGGGGACATTTCTGAGCGTGGTTCAGCGAGAGCTGGATGGCTGCGGTTTCGAACAATGTTTGGAGTTCACATTCAAAGAAAAAAGGTCTTCTACCATATTGTGGATACATCGTATTGATGATTGTGTCTCTAGTATAGTTACTTGTGACGCTATATACGGTGAGATCAATGTACTCATAAGTGGCCAAAAGCCCCGTTCGCGACCTATGTGGTGTCTGCGCTCTCAAGCAGAACATGCACTCCCAAAACAGCCGTGCCTCGAGCCTAGCAGGGCGAATCCTTCAACTCCGTGCACCGCCTCATTCCCATCCCAAGGTCCCGGGTCTTCCCAAGCCTTTTCCTAGACTCCTAGAACGCCTTGCAGCACGGAGTCATCAATGCATGAGTTTCAAAAGCTTGGCACCATTTCCCTGGGATTATTATGTAGTGCGCTGGTCATAAAATCCATACCTTGAATACTCCTGCCCGCTGCTTCTCGCCCTGCCTTGACGCTACCTGCCCGTATGGGCGGTCCGTACCTGGATTCGTAAGGATTGAGTGACGTTTCATCGCTGTTAGGGCTGGACTCGCTGTCTGGTCCATGTGCCCAGTCGCTTACACTAGGTCGCGTACTTCGAAGTAGACCGTTTGGCATGACGGCTTGATCAAGGTCGAGGCTTGGAGGTGGTGGAGCGCGACGGCCACGTCGAGGCGAAACATCTGCCGTGTCGTCAAGTGTGTCGGTTGGAGAAAGTATAGGGGAGTCGGGAATGCCGCCAAGGCCATCGTGTGGCGGTAGACCTGCAGGCCGTTGTCGTCCTGATTTGAAGCAGGCTGCAGGGTTCGTGAATACGTTAAGTTGCTCTTCGGAATTTTCTATATGTTTAGTCTCAATAACGGCATTGCGATCTAGTGTCGGTATCCATTGAAAACGATTCTTGTTGTTTGGACCAAAAGAGTTTTGGCGTGTGCGGCTCGGTAAGCGTGATGTTGAGTAGCTCTTGTGGACTACAGGCTTCGCTGATCTTTCCACTGCCTTGGTTTGCTTCTTGCTTGGCTTCTTGTACTTGTTGCTGATATATTCAGTCGATTTAGAGCGGCCTGTAGGCGGTTGCGCACCCTTCTCATCGCCATCTTCTATGTGGAGATGTTGATGATTATTAACGGAAGAGTTGGCTAGGGTCATAAGCTGGTTGAGTACAGCAAATTCAAGTTTCAGCTTTATGCTGTAGACCATCGCTTTCAGCGTAGCTTCGATCTCGTAACTGTTCGAGTACTCCATTGCAAGAAGTACAACGTCCATAGCAATGATGATTAAGTTGATCCAAATCAGCTGTGTCATGACCTTTCGTGTCCGGCCATGGTAGACAGGCTTGAGGAGTCTAATGGTCGACCATACATAGACACCGGAGATGATGAATTCTTGGATGCAGAAGGCGGTCATCTGAAGCTTTTCCACAACGTTGAAAGCCGGCGTATACTTGTCCGGATCATTCGAATTGCATCCGTATGTGAGTATGGTAGTGGGGATATGGAAGCAGATAGCGTCGACGATGATCATAGAAAGGATGCCTCGAAGTATCCTTTGCTCTCTGACTACAAGATGCAGTCTTGAATAGAGCACAACTGCTTGACCGGTGACCATGCAATACCATCCAACGGTGATAATCGAAACGGAGATGTAGTCATTGTGGGTGAGTCCGAAGAATTTGAGAAGGAACCCCAACGCATGCAATACGCATCCGTAACTGGAGATGAGGAGTGACCAGAAGTAGAGACCTCGATGGCGCTTGAAGGTGAGGAAGACTTGCACGTTGAGTTCGGCGACGTTGTACCATGCGACAGCTGTGAAAGCAGCTATGGCCATATAATCTGCCTTGTCGTATGGGATGACCGCCCCGGTGGTACCTTCGGGAGCACCCATTCTGGCGGATTGATACTTAGGACTTGGTGAGGAGGGGGGAAGGGCGAGTAGGAGATGGTGAAGCCAAGGTCAGGAATATACAATTCATTGAGCGATGGAATTGCTTCCGGTCGACAAGATGGATATCTTGCGAATACAGGGCGCGGCACCGAAAGCGATTATTGGAAGCAGCGAGTCTGGTGGCTGGATGATAATGAGTCCGCAAAGGATTGGAAGGGAAGGATATAACGGTATCAAGTAAGACGGACGGCTAATTGTCCCTGCGGAGAATAGTCAAGGTTCAAGCAGCGCTCGCGCGGCTATGTGGACGGTTGTGACGGCTTTCGCATCAGACGAAAGAAAAGAAGACGAAACAAGCAGACAAGAAGATGAGGTTTAAGGGAGCATACTGACACCAAAGAAAGTGGGATAGAGAGTAGGGTTAAGAATGAGGTCCAAGCGATCGAGGGGATAGATTACGTACTTCATAGTACCGTGTAATATATAAATAACAGCGGAGGCGGGTCAGTTCGCTGGGTTTCCCACGCAAATGCTGCAAGATCTTTGGTTTGCGGGGTAGCAGGGGTTGTATTCGTTACAGCTGGGTGTGGATCGTTCCATGACTTGTTCTAGCAGAATAGCCCACCTTCTAGGGTCAGTCTTGGGGGCAATCTAGGGGCCCTAGTGTGTCTCTAAGGGGAAGTGATGGGGCATATTCGCTCGAGTAGTGGACCGCAATTCTCGGTTCTGGGCCGGTCGCTCTCTGAATGGCTCATCCAATGGGTCTCTCAAGATCCAAGCTTCTGTCATGCAGATCCAATCGTCTACATGAGCAGGCCTTGGACCGTGATATCCCTGACCGACATTTTGTGATGGTCTCGAACCCGTGATGATGGACTATTGGAATTCTAGCAATAAGAACCATTGCTCTCGCTCCAAGGGACAAGCCATCATCGTGGCCACTTGAACCCTGGAGGTCAGTCCCGAGTAGTTGATTGAATGTCGCGCATTAGCCACGCGCCAACGAGTCACGCAGACTAAGTGTCTTATTCGCGAAAATCGATAGACGCATCAATCCTGTCCCAGGTCCCAGGAAGTGTGAACCAGATGGTTCGAAGCCACTCGAGAATCCTGTCAAACGGGTCGCATCGCAGAACTCTCCTCGAGGGTCCTTTGCAAGAGGCGTGCTCGGCGTGGTATGTGTCTCCAACTTGAAGTTCGTGTTCTAACTGTGGTCCTCTCTCGGTTGGCATATCCTTGATATCGACCGTCATTGTCAATTTGGAAAAATACAATAATACCAATGACCGGTATCGTAGCCGTCATTTCCCCATCCTGACAGTCTGTGCCATTCATTCAAGTTCAGCCATTCAGCTAAACTGACACCTCGGTCAGAATCGCTCAAGGGTTTCGTCAGCTTGGCAGAATCCCCCTTCATTTTGCGGGTTGGCGGCGACGGTACTACGTCATTGATTGGAGCGCTAGTTGAGATGAAGTTGATCCTTCCCTCATGGAGTTAGATCAATCTGCGCGCTTAGGCGCCGCAGATCTATTTGTTGTTCGTAGGCGAGGGCTGCCTCCTGGCCCAACTGTCTTCCCTATCTCACTCGGTGGCTACTATAGTCCAGATACAGTCCAGATACGGAGCAACGGCAGCTTATGCATACACACAACTAGTCCTTGCCTATGACTTGCAGTTAAACGGTCAACTACTATTGCACTTATTGCCTTGGACCCTCGGAACGCCTTTGCGGCGCCATCACAATCACGATCACACAACGTCAACGAGTCTCCAAGGATTGCAAGTGCTCTGATCATCCGGCCGTGCCGGTGTTACCATCTACCTCAGACGAACACAATGGCTAACGAGCTACCTACACCAGACATGGCTCTGACCGTCCCGTGTTGACGACAGGGTACGGGATCATCAGCCGAATGCAGAAACACGCTTACACCTACACTACACTAAGCATATCAGCCCTGGTTTGTTTCATAGGCTGAAAATAGAAAATAGATAAGGGGAGGTGTGCGAGAATGGTGTGCGAGAACCAGGAGCGCGGGACGTGCTGAAACAACTTGCTCTCATGTACGCTTGAGGCATCCATGCACCACCATACTGCGTACAATTCTGTCTCCGAAAGCTCCGGAGGCACTGACTCTCTCTGTGATGTTGCTTGATGATGAATCATTGACGCATCATTCTCTAGACACCCACTTGCAGCTTTTGATCGGCAGTGCATACATGTTGGACCTGTAGGTACGGCCTTGGCGCCCGTTGCATGGTGCCATATTACCTGTCAGCCATGCGCTTGGGACTCTACCACTCCAATGACTACCCTATCTACTTTAGTATGAAAATGATGTAGATAATGAGAGGTACGTCTTGTCTTGCTTGTCTGCCTGAGTGCCTTCCCCGGATTTTCGGTAGGAGAAATTGTTGAGCCGCAGTTCGAGGCGCCTCAAACCCGACCCACTGCTAACGCTCCGAGTCAACCTATAACGCTTCAAGCTTCGAGGATATACAACTTAATTCATTCGGTCCGACCAGGATACTGCAGCGCGAATGGTTGCTGCTTTCCATATCAACCCTAAACAGATCTCGATGGCACAGAGCCGCAGACCCTATCGCTTTCCCTTTAGGACCTCCACGCCGGCTTCAGCACGTCCGCGTCCGGAGTCTTTATCCGTGCTCTGCCTGCTCTTTGTTTTGAGATATTTTTCCTAGAGACATTCCAAAAGCGCCTCACGGCAGTTCGGTCGAGTAAGGCTGATTCTCAACCCAAAGTGGTTGCAAGAGCGTCACCTGCACATACACGTATCCACCTGAGACGGCGGAATGATTTAGTTCCTCTTTATGGAATGGAAGATGTCGTAAGCAATGCCTCTTCACAAAAAGACCTCTCTGAAGCTTTTCGCGTCCATGTCGAATTACTTCATGTATCGTCCACGCGGTTCAATCCGACTTCAAGGTGTGCTCCGAAGCACGCGTGAGTGGCCATTCAAGTTGAGACGTGATCCGACTGGCCGTCGGCGCGTTTCTGTTCACATTCGATACAGCGAGTGTCATCTTAATGCGGACTCTAGGGACCCAAGACGATCGTTGTACGTTGATGTGTCAGGGGAATCTTTCTGGTGTTTCATCAGAGCCAAGAGCGTCTTCTTTGGTGTTTCATCAGGCCAAATACAGCCAAAGCCCGCACAGCAATCCTTAGCAGTCCACGCAAGACTGCCTACCTTTTGAATCAATCAGTTTCATATTCACCGCAACGTCTTCATTCAGTTGTCGCTATTGTTTCAATTTTCTAAATAAAGATATGTTACAGGTAATATTGTTTCTGAACGTTACCCTAATTGCTGCATATGCTGCATGCTGCATGCTGCACTGCACATCGTACCTGGGGTATGAACTATTTGTAATTATCAGCATGCGGCCAACACACGAGCATTAAGAACAACCAATTTCGCGGCCATAGCACAAGAGGAACAAGCTCTCGCAGCCATAAAAGTTCGATGATGTGTTGTTGCAAGACATGTGCTGGCATTAACTCGTACTCAGCAACAAAAACACGATTCACTGCGCTGTTCTGCATCGCACATCCAAGCGGTAACCACCACGTCGAGAAGATCAGTACATTAGATCAAGCGCATCGGCCTCGAGGCCAATCTCGAACGCAATCTCATCGACGATCCCAAACTATATCTGGCAGCAGAAGAAAAAGGGAAAGACTACGATCCACCCCCAAGATCTCCCCCCATTTGCGCAAACCGCCCCCAACCCAAGTGCGAGCCTCTCCTACCTCCTTCCTTTCCCGTCCAGACTTCAATGTTTTACTCTCCTTCTTTATGAAGCAAATGTGTTTCTGTGTCTGGTTGTACGAACGGATACAGGGGAGACGCATGATGGAGTTCAGTCTGGCAGATCTGGTTTCGCATGCCTGAAAGAAGTGAAATGCTCGCTTTGTCTCTTAGAGAGGTAGGTAGGAGGTAGGTAGGAGGTAGGATGTACGTACTTGCTTGAACCGCGCTGGTTCGGCTGAGGTAGAGGTTTGGGGTGGGTCTTTGCCATCGTCCAAATTTCTGATTGGAAGACTGTTTGTTCGTGCATTTCTCAAGGGAAACATAATATTTCATTTATATGGCAACTTGAGGATTCGTGGTTCTATCAATGGAAACAGTGCGTTGTAACATCTCTGCTCATTTCTATCTTTACACTTTCCTCTTAATGCAATAAAATCGCAATCTGAATTGATTCCTCCACGCCACGCCGTCATGTTTGCACAAAACAAAGGCCATCCCACATACTCAAACGCACTCACTCACGCCGATCCCAACGCCAGAATACCTACCTTACCTCCCCTTCGAGCCACCACATCCTCAAATCTTATAGACAATCCCCTCACTCTCTGAATACCTATAAACAATTACAGATTAGCTTCATCCTCATCCTCATCAAACCACCTCCTCAAAAGCCAAAAACCCGAAAAAACCAAGGGGAGAACAAAAAAGAACCGAACTCACATAATCTCATTCCTCCCCCCCATCTCCCCTAGCGCCTTCCCCGCCTCCACCAACCCAAATTCCCCAAACTCCCCACTCTGCCCCTCTCCCCTCCCCATCCTCTCCACCCTCTCATTAACAGCCTCCACCACCGTCCCCACTTCCGCGCTCTCATTCTCAAATACGCGCGTATTTATAATCTGCCCGAGCGCGGTGCGGAAGAGGCGTAAGCGCGAGGGGGAGATGGGGGTGTCGGCATCGGCGTTTTGGGTGTTGGTATTGGAGGGGGAGGAGGATTGGGAGGTGAGGAGTTGGCTGGCGGGGGCGGAGGATGCGATGGACATGCGGGACTGGGATTGATGTGATTGGGACTGGGATTGAGATTGGGTGGTTGTGTTTGTGTTTGTGTTTGGGCGGGTTTTTTGGGTGCGGGTTTGGGGGGAGGCGGTGTACATGTCTTCGTTGTCGGTGGAGTCGTTGTGGACGTCGTGGCCTGTGTCGCCGTTTGTGTGGGTGGTAGGGGGACGCGTTCTTGTGGTGTTGTTTGTGGTGGTTCTTCTACTGCGGCGGGGGGTTGTGCCGTTTGTTCGTGGTGCGTCTGCAGCATCATCGTCGGAGGAGGAAGAGGAAGAGTCATCGTCGTCAGAAGACATAGCGTCAGGTCTTGTGACTTTCCTTCGCTTTTTACGGTCATCTTCGACGACTTCTTTGAAAAGTGCGAAACGGAGGATTGATTCCGCGGCTTCTGCATCTTTTTCTTCTACTTTATGTGAGAGACGCGCTTTAGCGTGAGCGGTGGCTAGACGGATGAGTGTTTCGAGGGTACGGGCCGTCATGGGGGATGTTTTGCGTTGGTTTCCTTCTAGCTCGTCGTTGCGGAGGGCGGAGTAGGTGGCTACGATGTGGTCTGCTGCGCCCTTTGTGAGGGCGGGTTTGCGCTGCAGTTTAGCGTATTGGATGTATTTTTTTATGAAGGGAATGCTGAGGACGTCTACTCTGCGCGCGGAGCCACGGCCTGAGGTAACGGTTACGCCGGCGTGGAGCATGATGTTGAATTTTTCGTAGACTGGGGTGGGTTGGTTGGCGTCGGTTTCTTCGTCGAGACCTACGCCGAGGGTTTGATGCTGCTGTTCGCGGACTGGGGCGCCTTCTTCGGTGCCGGGCTGGCGGTAGCGGTGCATACGGAGGACGTGCTCTGAGATTTGGCGGTCTCGGAAGTCGTCGATATCGTCTGTAACTACGAATAAGAGATCGAAACGAGAGAGGAGGGAGTCTGGGAGGGCTATGTTGCGGTGAGGATCTTTGTGGGTGTCATATTGGCCGTAGATGGGGTTTGCGGCGGCGATGACGCTGCAGCGGGCGTTGAGGGAGGTGTGGATGCCGGCTTTGGCGATGGTGACGGTCTGTTGTTCCATTACTTCGTGGATGGCTACGCGGTCGATGTCGCTCATTTTATCGAACTCATCAATACAGACCACACCGCGGTCTCCAAGGACCATAGCACCGGCTTCCAGTCGTCGTTCTCCTGTTTCTTTGTCTGAGGTTACTGCGGCTGTAAGGCCGACACCTGATGAGCCTCGTCCGGTGGTGGCTATGGCCAGTGGTGCGGTGTTCAAGACGAACCGTAGGAGCTGAGATTTTGCTGTCGAAGGGTCGCCTACCATCAGGATGTTGATGTCTCCCCTCAGATGGGTCCCATTGTCCAGGTTTTTCTCCATGCCTCCTAGGAGCATGAGAAGGATTGCTTTCTTAATATGATCATGGCCATATATACTTGGAGCCAAAGACTGTGATAGAAGTTCAAATACGTTCTTTTTCTTCGAAATTTTGTTGATGTTTCGAATATCTGTATCAGTGATTGCAGACTGCGCGATTCCTCCCCCAGACTTCGAAGAGAGCATGATCACATTATTGGCTAATATTAACGTCCTGAAAGTCGCGCTGCCTTGACCTGCATTACGGTTTCCTAATGATCGATAGATACCAACGAGCTGTATTCTGTCTCCGGGCTTCACTCGATCTACCAAGTCATCGTCCATTATCACATCGACTCCCCGAGGAAGCTGTCCAGCAGGTGCGCGCTCTGGCATCTCTTGTATTGAAATAGTTTGGTGGTCCCGATATGTGCAGTAACCGTATTCTGTGATGAGCTATTGGGGGTCAGACCATGTTCGGGAAATCACACGAGCAATTCGAATGCTTACAGGATTACCATCGTCATCTTCTTGAGGGTATACGCTCGTGCTAGCTACACCATTGGCCGTCATTGTCTGGTCCCTGTACTCCCTGAAATGGAATATGTTCTTCTTCTCATTATAGTGTACGCTTTTCACCACCTTTGGGCGAACCAAAGAGCATTTTGTCACTATTCCTTCCAGGGATACCATATGATTGAGGCTGTTGGAGCTAAGGGTCCGAGGGTTGCAGGCGAATTCTCCGAAGCTACCAACGTACGCGCAATAATACATCTTGTAGAACTGTCAGGTGCCTGTAGAGTTCTTTGAGGAATAAGACTCACGGCATCGTCAGATGACTCTCTCGCCGGTCTGTTCGGTAGTGCGACGATGATATTCTTGAGCGCCTGGTCGAAGGCTTGCGAAAAGTCGAATGGTTGTGACAGTAATCTGCACACCTATCGTAAGCAATTGACACTCAAGGGCAGCACAGTATATCTCACCCATCAGCGAGCTGCCTGTTGTGCGTCCTGATCTCATCGAGGCTAACCTTTCAGCCTGTCAGTAAGACGCAGAAATGTCCCGCACACCCCACTCACTGTCAGTCTGCGCAAACCTCGATTGAGCATGAGGATGATGTCGGCACGGTAGCTATCTCGAATTAGACTGACTATACTCTAAATTGAGTACGTTGAACATGCCTTCTGGCTCTTTGATCGTCTGGCAGAGTCAGCATTGTATCCCCTCATTTAGCTCTTTGGAGGCCACTTACTAGGGTCGAGGAACTCCTCGGCAAGCCTGATGCGATCTCGGACCGCTTCATCGCGAAGCTGTATAGGCTCCATTGTAGTACTTAAGCGCAGGGTCGAATATGTGAGGGATTGTAGTCCTAGCCTAGATGTTGCAAAGATTCAGGTCAAAGATAGACGTGCCAAGAAGACGCGCTGCCGGAGCGCGTTCACGCGTAAAGTGGTTACTTAATACGGATTAGCGCGTTAGTATGGCGGACGACGGCTGACATTACGACAAAGCCAAACCACCAAATCAATTTTCTGAATTTCGGTGAATTATGAACTTAATCCCCTTAGAAACGGCCTTTATACCCCGTATATCCTTAGGGTACAAGGGCCGTTTTACATCCATCAGGGGCCTTAAGCCTAGAATTTGCTAAGTCTTGAATTTGAGCTCTAATTAGGGTTAGGGCTTGGGGCTAGGGCTTTTCTCAAAATAGCTTTGATACCCTGAAAATTAACATGCCCCCGAAGGCCCCCCCCAAGGCCCCCCCCAGAAGGCCCCTTTAGAGGCCTCCCTAAAAGTGCCCTTAGGAACCTTATTAGGGGCAGGATTATTAGTTGATACATCTAGGGGCGCTTTTAGGGGCATCCTTAGGGCGACCTTAGGGGGGCCTCTAGTGGGCCTTCAGGGGGGCCTCCGGGGGCACTTTGGGGGGGCCTTCGGGGGCATGCCTTAGGGGTATATAAGGCTATTTTAGGGTATTAAGCGCATAATTCACCCAAATTCAAAAATTCGATTTGGTGGTTTGGTTTTGTCGTAATGTCAGCCGTCGTCCGCCATAGTTAGTTCGACTAGCGCTTCCAATGTAAAAGCACTTCAGAGTACCTAACACCATATATCTGTACAACATCTTTTTTTATGTATATTTTTAACCTACTATACTGCAGCTAGGGTATAAAACGTTTACCAATCGCCCATGACTCAGTCACCACAGTGGTGACAACGCAATCTCGTGTTTTTGGGTTGTGGTTGCGTTCCACTTCGTTCACACCGCAAAGGTCTCTTCAACAGGGTATGATATGCCGGGTTATTGCCACATGATAGCCATGTGTCTACATGCGAGGTTTGCGGGGCACAGTCTAATTGACGGACACTGATCGGATTGTGAGGGTGTCAATGTAAAACCTCTGCATTCCGAACGCAACGCAACGGAATGATTCCACGGATATCCCCACTCTCATGACAATATTGTGATTGGTGTCGTGCAGCGACTAGTCGAGTCATGGTGCCCAAAATCGCCGGTGATTGGACATGCAACTTGGTCGGCACACTTTCGTTACCTTTTCTGGGCAGGGGTCGCTTTCCCAAGGACCTCTGCTACACAGTTCTTAGCTTCAGCCGTGCCCGCGCATACAAGTGCTGATGAACACGAGAGGCTAGTGGGTCTGCCAGAATCTGGCACGGAGTTTGTGAATGTCACAATGATCTACTTCCTTGGCAACATAGCCGACGCACATGTAATGGCCTAGACTGGTCCATTTCCTGTCTTACATTTCGGCAGCCGGAGGCCTAATCTGACCTGCCACATCTACACCTAAGCCTGCAGTTCAATGTAACCCTTGATAAGGGATTGCAATATGCCATGCTAGTGGAAGGATCCAGTAGCCCGTCGCATTTTGCAGTCTACCAACCACTTCACACACCCCTGATGGATTTGACTAGTTCTATGAAATGTAGGGCCTGGAAACCTTTGTCATCATGGACCCTGCAGTAAGCCAACGGCTGAAAATGCATATCTGGGTCAAGGCGGTGCCGAGACTGGAGGTGCATTGTACATCCAGTCTTGTGGCTTACCAAAGGAGAATGCTCAGCGCTTTTTGGTATATCGCTATTGACGGGTGGTGAACATTGTGATGCCATCAACGAACTTTTGGAACTATCACTCTGTCCTTCATGTTGATGGGTGTGCCCATCGGTTCGACCTGAACATCTTATTCCTTCGATGGCTGACGTCCACCTTTCAGGGGCAGTCGCGGGATCCTGCCGCCTGGGGTGGACGCAGATCAGCCACGGAAGGGTAATGTAAGACTCCAAAGTGTTCGTCAAAGGTTCTAAACCTCAGCGATATACCTTGAGAATCATTGTTGTTTTGCCTACTATCATTTGTTTTACATTGAAAACCAACAATTCCCGACTAAAACAGATACTGATATGTCTGATTCCCACTGGAGTGCTCCCAAAGTCAGGTCGGAGGTCTTTTTGGTACGTACATATTCTCCTATAGTGATCCCGTCAGGTCTAAATCTTGGGACTTCCTAGGGCCACCATTGGGCTGTTGTAGCAGTATCGCTATGCTTTATTGCCTTCCGCCTGGGAGTTCGCATCAAATATTTCCATAAGATCTGGGCAGATGACGTCCTGATAATAGTAGCATGGCTCATGCTCTGTGCTGCTGCTATTCTTTATCAAACCCAGTTAGTGAACCTTTACAATGAATACCCCTTAGCCACTAGCAAGATCCCACCAACGCTTGTCAATATGGCAAGAGAGAGAACGCTTTTGAGCTCCACTTTGGCACAGTACTTCCTCTTCTACACAGCGCTATGGACAGTCAAGCTTTCGATTCTCCTTTTCTTCCGGCGGTTGTTTGGTGAACGCCAGCCAGCCCCGTGGCTGAAAGCATGGTGGTGGTTTACCACCGCCCTTACCGTATGTACTTGGGCTGTTTGCCTTTGTACACTCCCTTACCGCTGTCTACTAAAATCCCTGCCATGGTTCCTAGGTAACCGAAACCCCCAGTCCCGTCGAGTTCTCAAATATTTGCTGACAGCCGGCAGCCAACTGCGCGCAGCAGGAGCAGATCAACTACACATGGATCAATCTACAAGTTAGCTGTGCAACCGACATCATCACAGAGATCATGAGTTAGTGCTACAGGATTGAATACAGGACGAAGTAGTACTGACTTCAATTCGGTAGTACTCAGTATCCCTGTCATCAGACTTTGGAATGTCCAGATAGCATTCAAGAAGAAATTGGCCCTCTTGGGCATACTCTGCCTCACGGTCATTACCATTCTCTTCGCAATCATTCGAATCGGTGTTATGCCGAACAAAACGGCGACAACGGATACAACCTGGGTTTGCCTTTGGGCACATGTAGAGACAGGAGTTGGTACGTTGCATCATGACATGCCCCTAGCGATGCTTCTCTTCAGCTGATCGAATTTCCCTTACTCTCAGCGGTCATAGTAGCGTGTCTTGCCTCTTTCCGCCAACTGTTCGTCAAGTCAGCCAATTCAGTCCTCCATAAGCAAAGCTCATACCCTGCATCCTCCACGAATTTCAGGCTATCCCGTATCAAGAGCCTTTTTTCTCACGTTTTCAGGCCGTCACCTAAGGCATCGTCTGGAGCCGTAAATTTCCTGTCTCCATTGCAAAATCATCCTCGCACAGCAGAATCTCTATCTTCACACAAATTATTTGATGGTCCTACACCCTTCGATATGACACACACAGAGGAAGACTTCCGTGCAAGTGATAGAATGTACTTTGGTGGGATGGAGAAACTGGCGCAGAAAGTGTACACTTCCGTTTAACCCGTTACAGCGAGGTGTGAGGTGAGCACAAAGACCAGATATTGTGTATGGATGAAGATTGGCGTCGAAAGTTTGTGAGGCCTGTGATAGATACCTAACGGCTTTTACAAAGATGATGCAGACAGGTATCTCGTATGCGTGTTTGAGATTTTAGATATAGAAAAGCTATGGTATTAAGAGAAGTGTCATTTCACTAGGCAGGATCACTATCGCTGAAGCAAACGTCCCGAGACCCCGATCACAATATAGCGGGAGCCTCTGGTCAAGCTCGTGAGCTGCAAGATGCATGGAAGGGCCTTGTTTATCGTACCGACATGGTCTCTAGAAGCCAGAAATGTCGATCATCTGAACTGAGCTTCGATTCAGTACGTCTAAGCAAAGGCTCAAAGACGGCTTGCAGTCCACGTCTGAATGTTGAAGTTGCACGTAAGGGGAGAATGCAGACATCACAGATACATCAATGTGAGGATGATATTTTGACGCGAGACGCCTTCATCTGCAGTGGCAATTCTTTTCGGCCGCTTCTTCCTTGAAATGTTTGCAGCCTGCTCTAGCTACGTGGAGTCTGCACTTATGGAATTTGTACCGCACCCACAGGTACGACGTGATTGCTTGATCTGATTACAGATGAGACCTGCTGACGATAGGAAATAGATTTCCATCGGCACTGATGCAACACACACTGATAGTACACCGCTCAAACAAGTTCCCCTTTGACCTAGTGGCATCAACATATACACCTCGCGCCAGCATTCTCCTGTTAACGCTGTCGGGTTGGCACCGATACAATTGCCGCCCTTTGCCTAAAACACCGCGTAAGGATATGTGCCAAAACAGCAAGATACTAACCAGTTCGTAAGTCTAGCTGTCCAATATTCAGACCTTCGCATAAGGCACTGTTTGCCAGTCACTCCGGACCAGTGTCAGGAAATCACTGGATCCTTGGCCATTCTCCCTCTTGTCCGAAACATATGGTTCCATCTCTATGGATATAGACTCCCTAACTGTTATCGTGGTGCTCGCAATTCTCTCTGCTGCGGTTTGTTCGCGGTCTTTTTCATTGACCTTCTTTTGGATGCTGTGCTTGCGAACTCGAGGATCGAACAAAGGGCGGATTGTTGGTAGGCATGCGCAGATTATTGCAATGCAGACCTCAGCTACTGACCATATCTGAGTGTCGACGTTATCATCTATAGACTGTCAGAGTCATCCTGCACTAGATTCATAATACATAGAAAGGTATCATACAGCTGAAATCTCCCAATGAGACTTGCTCGGACACCTTGACGAGCCTATAAATGCTCACGATGCAGAATCTAACACCGATGTATGAGCTCACAGCCAACTAAATTCTACTAGCCACACTTACAAGGCACCAAGGATGAAGATGCTCATCAATTGGATCCTACTCCGCTTGGATACTTGAAGCTGCCAAATCAGAGGTATCGGCAAGCACAGAGTTGTAACCCCAGTCAAGACATCGAAGGTGCCCATGACGATGAACGAGTCATTGATTTCGACGCATTCAGCTTTGATGAAAGGATCCCATGCTCCCCGAATAGGACGACATTGGAAAATGAAGACTAGAAGCTGCACGGTAGAATAGCATATGATGAAGCCACCGACGATCCGTAGAATGATGAGGAAACGAGGGCTTGGAAAAATCCGGCGGTAGAAAAGCAGCACAGAGACTTTGACCGTGGCGATTGCGGCGATGTACATGCTCGACGTCGCCATCAGGAGCTGGTTTGGGAGGCACCTTAGTATATGTTCACGAAGCAATTGAGGTAACTTCATACCTTTCCAAACGTCTGCGGATGTTTCAACAAGACCGCATGCTTCCCTTCGCCATAATGAACACCTGACCTTTGTCAATTCTTCAATCAAGACTGAGGCAGATCATTGAAGCTTACAGAGGAATTGTGTTATGATTTCGACGATTTCAAAAATCTTTACGACGCCGTACATGTCAGCAGCTGCAAGATTCAAAACGCAACAAACCTTTTCGTCAAGCAACATCAGACTTACCAGTGCACTGACAAGTATATAATCGTCTAGTAGCATACTTCGGGCCCTGGAGAGTCGGCGTGAGATGAGCCTCAGCATAACAGCCGTGATAGCCACAGAGAGACATATGGCTCCAGATTTAATGATTTGACCTGATCGGTCATCATGGATGTGTGCGAGCTGAGCTTGGATCTCGCTAGGAGAAGTTGCCAACGACATTGGAATGTCTTTCTACGAGTGATATTCGCTATGCGATAAGAGCTGAAGGAAGAGGAGGGTGTTCAAAAGCAAGTTGAGTAGCTTCCGGTGAGAGTAGATACACCCTGCTTTTGATGTGTTGAATTGGATGGAAGGATGAAAGTCTAATGTCAAAGACTCATTGCGGCGGCAACGGCCGTATTCTGTTTCAGCTTGACGTACCCATCATCCACATGGCTCCTTGTCCAATCCTGTCGTCCCACGAGAAGAGCATACTGGTCATTCACTGTTGGAATCGACTTAATAAGAGTGCGGGTAATTTCCGGGTCTACGATACCACCCTGTGGCAAACAAAGTGAATTTGCCCGCGCCAGGTAATGCTCACCGCACCTCCCTGATGAAACGGGATACCTTCCTCTAGGTAGATTTATCAAAGCTCACGTTAAACTTCCGATATGACGAAGAGCTTTGGGCTTAACGAGGTAGCCCGAGTAAACATGCAGCAGTCGTCAAGAAGACCCTCCTCTGATGATCTATAGTAGCAGTATCACGATTATTCAATTACTGATCTTGTCTTAGGGTGAAGTTTGATTCGATTCCTTAGAATCTGAACCAAGAGATTTCTGAGCTTAATGCCTGTCATGCTTCTGTCTGGTAAGTTCGCTGTTGACGAGCCATACAATTTAATATTACCTAGATATCTGCTTACCCACTCCGCCCTTTTTGAGTCCGAGCTTACGGCCAACCGCACGTAAGAAATACTAATTTAAGATTACCGCTGATACACCGTGGATCATACCAAGCTAATCGATTGCAATTTGGGTTAGATCTCTGACAAAGTACGTCGCATAGGGTACAATCTATCCACACACTCTTTAGGAGCAACTGTCTCGAAATAGAGAAAGTCTCTCGTTGTACAGACCGCATCAGTAACGGCTTGGCTTTGGTGCCTCTCAATCTTCATATCTGTACTAGCGAGATAGCGGGGACCTGTCGTTGCGAGAACTTCATCCAGTGAGTGCTGGCCCAATAGTATCATCGCTTCGCACGATAATATCTTCCACTGGATCCTTGACCTCCGGCGGGCAGATGACGGCTTTGCTACTAAATTGGGGTTGTCACCCGCCAGTGGGACAAGATTGCCCCCGCCACCACAAGGACATAGGTCATCCCCCCCACCCCACCCCTCACTCTCACTCTCAGCTTCGCCTACTGCCCCTCCCTCTCATCAATAACATCTACGAGTCTCGATCGTAGTGCTTCGCAATACCTGGCTCCTTCTTCAACAGCAAGAGAGACTAAAGCACGTCCAAGCGTAAGGTCTCCAACATGGATCCGCTTAGTATCGCAACCAGCCTTATCGACGTGATCGATCGAGCCTTGCAAATCACTTCTGCTCTGGTCAATTGCGCACGAGAAATTGAGGATGCATCTGCCGATAGGACGATACTGGTCAAGGACACCCTCTTCTTGTCGAAGATTTTACAACGAGAAACCCGCCTCTTGTCGGAGCCTTTACAGCGACTTCGAGACCAGCCCATATCGGCGCCCTACGACGAGACCTGGCTCGCTGAATACAGAGATATCGTGAGACGATTTAAGACTGCATACGACGACCTCGCAATGACGCTCAAAATTGACGTTGTCACTGGCAAGATCAAAGAGGAAAGTAAAACAACATTGAGAGCCGCTCATACGACAGCCAAATGGTCTTTTTGCAAATCAGAAATCTACGGTCTTCTCAAGCGTATCACTCGGTTGCAGCACTATGCGAAAGCGCTGCTTTTATACGAGCAGCAGTCAGTCGTCCGAACGTCCCGTTGCCTCAGTCTTGTCGTGCTGAACTTTGGACGTCGGCTGTAGTACCCTTCTTGAAGGAATAAACCAGAAGCAACAGGAAGGTAGTATTACTGGACAAGCATGTCTGACTTCTGACCTGACTCATGCTGATTTTTTCAAGCGCTAGACCAAAGATTGCAGACTTCCATGTTGAACTGGCTATCTCCTCTACCAATGTCTCAAATTCACCAGATATTTCCGGAGCAGGTAGCAAAGGGATCTGGGAAATGGTTGCTCACGAATCCCGCATTCGAACGATGGAAGCATGGAGATGGAACATGACTTTGGTGCTGGGGGACATGTAAGCCTCTCGTATCGTGATGCATATTGCGCTGACAACAGGGTCACAGCTGGAACGGGGAAAACGGTCATGGCGTAAGACATATGATAGCCAATGCTTAATTTGAATACTCATCCAGGAAGGTCTATAATCATAAGTCATCTACGTCAAAGCCGGCCTGAAGAGTGGAAAGACCGTATCGGCATCACATTCATCTATCTCAGATATAATGAAGCGGACGAGACATTCGAAAACGTTCTCTCAAGTCTGCTTAAACAATTGATAGAGGACTCAGGAAATATTCCTCCCGATCTCCTGAGCCTCTACGAGCGCCACCGAGATCGAAAGACTTCACCGACGACCGATGAGATATCTCAGGTTTTGTCCACAGCGATAAGCAGCCACAAGGAAGCCTTCTGCATCATCGACGCCCTGGATGAGTGCAACGAGGACCTTCGGTTGGAGCTAGTCAAGAAATTGGAGAATCTAGGGCCAAAACTTCGCGTTCTGATAACGTCTCGGGACATGATTGCCGAGGAGTTAGAGCATTACCAGAGACTCGAGATTAAGGCCAAAAAAGCAGATATTGAGCTTTTCATCGAGCACTAGATTCGCACAAACAAGAATCTACGAAAGATCACAGATAAGAGTCCTTCCCTGAGTTACGACATCAAACGAGGAATTGTCGATAGGGCTGAGAACATGTAAGTCACCACTTCGTCTTGCAAGTCATGCTATGCCAATCATACCATAGATTCTTGCTTGCTCGTCTGCACGTTGAGTCACTGGCTATCGCGGCTGGTCTTTCTGTCAGACATGTTCGGAGTAGACTCAAGAATCTCCCAGAAACTCTACTAGGTGCTTATGATGATGCTATGGAGAGGATTGACAATCAGGAGCCAGACTGTAAACGTATCGCACTCAAAGCCCTGGCATGGGTGTGCTGTGCGTTCCGAGCTTTGTCACTGAAAGAGCTTCAGCATGCGATCGCAGTTGACATAGGCGATACGGTGTTGGATGAGGATTTGGTAATGGATGGGCAAAGTGTTACGTCTGTGTGTGCTGGCCTCCTAGTCGTGGATCAACGTACAAACGTTGTGAACTTGGTTCACTGTAGCACAAAGAGCTATTTTAACGACTATATGAACGACATCCGACACATTCTACTCCACGAATTCCATGAAGAGGTTACGCTTATCTGCGCAGCATATCTTACTCTGGATTCTCTGAAAGGGTTAAAGATCTGGGAAATTGTTCAAGATTATCCCCTGGCGTGCTATGCAGCGCAATAGCCCTGAAGGATCGTTTGAGCCACCCGTTCTCGACATTGTTTGTAGTCTTCTGTCTCATCCTGACAAGCAAAAGCCACTTTTGTCTCTGTTAGATGGTTTGGACCTCATTTAGGCCGGCTTCTACTCAAAGGGAAGATCAATGGCAAGAGAAAATACAGAAGCTTTGGTAGATGCGTATCGCGAGACGGAGATCTCTGCCCTATTGGACGGTGTGCTGGAGGTTGTGCATCCAGATACTCCATCCATAATAGGTTCACCAACCATCACAGCAAGTGATACTCATAGATTGATCGGCGATCGAGCTGAGCATGAAGAGATTTGGGAAACGAAGATCAGAACCAGCAGAATCCCCGAACTTACAGCTCTTCAATTGACGGTTTCAATGGGGCTTGCAAAGATAGCGTCTTTGCTGTTGAAAGAGACTATTAAGACAACGCTCGCGTTGGCTCTAGAACGAGGCTTCGAAAAAGCTGTCGAATTTCTCCTCAACAGTGGCGCGTGCGTGGACTTGCAACGAGAACATGGGCGAGGAATGCTCTTACTTATGGCAGAGCGAGGTTGGTACAATGCTGGCAATACCATTGTAGAAAATGCTCGTCTTGCAGCGGGGAAAGAAGCGCCCGGGCGGGCACAAGATCGTATATATTTCCTCGTTGCTGCGTACGAAGGTAATGTTAAAGAATTGACTCTCGACGCGCAACGATTGAAATTCAGGGATCGCGACATCAGTGCAACAGCATTATTCCTTGCCGTCGAAAAAGGATTCGTCCAGATGGTGGAGGCTCTCTTATCTCTCGGTATCGACATAGACTCCAGAGATACCCTCGGCCAGACAGCTTTGCATCGTGCTACCCGTCGTGAAGATGATAAGATGATAAGATTGTTACTAAAGAGTGGGGCTGATGTCGAGTGCAAGGACGACGATAATCGTACACCGTGGAGCGCGAATCTGCGTTGCAATAACCCAGATGTCCTGCAAATCTTGCTGAACGCGGGTGCCGACCCGAGCACTCGCGGACAGCGAGGGGTCAGTGAGCTCTATACGGCAGCGAAAGACGGAGAAACCCAAATCGTCAAGTACATGCTCAAAAGCGGTACTAATCCGTCCATACAGACCGAGTACGGATGGGCGCCTCTACATTGGGCGGCCTCTAATGGGCATATCGATTGTGTGAAGCTATTACTCGAAGCTGGCGCGGAGCCCAATACTGTCTCCGATCAAAGAGTGACGCCACTTAATCTAGCTACCAAGGCGGACCAGAAACTTGTGATTGAAGTATTGCACCAGGCGGGCGCGAAATTGTACGAAGACACTGAAACCACTGCCGAGCACAAATTCAATGATATTAAAAAAGACGGGGAGTGGCATTCAAGTAATCCGCCGGACCGAGACAACGCATTTGTGGCATCTTTGGACGAAGGCAAGATCGGTCCTGCCGTTGAAAAGTTGCGCCTATATTACGATAAGCCTCTGGCACGTACATTGTTAAACCCTACCGCTGTTGGGCAATACGTGTATCCGAGCGGCACCACTGGCGCTGTGAATAACATCTACCAGGTCTCGCACTTCCTCGAATCAAAATCCGCCTCAATCAACGTCAGGCGTTCCAAAACTCGTGCTGAAATGTGGGAGTATGCACAGTCGGAGAGCCATTTCGACGTAGATGATATGTTGTACGTAGTCGTCAAGATGAAAGCTGACTATTCGGAATTCGAGCTGTGCGGTGGCCAGCAAGACCCTTTAACTGATACCTTGATAATGCACAAACTGTGGACGGGATGCTGGAGCGTATGGCATGATATAGAAAGCAAATCGAAGGCTTACCTGCTCCGCACAATACCTGAATTGTCGAAGAACAAAGAAGAAATCAGTAGCTGGATGCTTTATGGCAATGTTTTGCAGGCTAGGAGCGGATGGAATGATGGCACACCATGGATTTGCTTTGAGCTGGGTGTTGATCGCCAGATGCAGGATCTGATTGTTACTTGTTGGGTTGCCAAGTTATGGGCGGAGACGGCGGGATTGCAGAAATGACGAACCGAAAGACGAGTTAAGATGTTCTTCTCCTTATAGTAGGAGTAGGGTATGGGGCACTTATGCTTAGCGATTAAGGATGATTTTACAATCATAGCGTATGTAGATTACGGATAATTTATGACAGGGTACTTTCCAGATGCATTTTGGAAGATCACAAGCAGTTGAGATTGTGCATCAACCAACATCTTTCTAAGCAGAGCCACAGTGGTGGTTCTAGAAGAGCCATTCTCGGCAGACAAAGTATCAAGATGAAGAGGCAGTTAGCGAGTGAAAGCAGATTGAAGCACTCAGAATACTCTTCATTTGCGCTGACGATGTTAGCGTGCCAAGGCTTCAGCCTCACTCGCTCACACTTAGTAGGTTGCCCGGATGTCAACACCCGCTTCATGGGCCGCTCATTGGAGCCTTTATAAGTTCAGGCACCCTAAGTAGGGGACTTCGACCGCAGAAAAGCTGTCTCTTGGGCGCTGTGTGGTTCCCCGAAAACATAGGCATGCTCTCGGGGCCTCGTGCCAAACTAGGGCTAGGGCTTGCACGGAGATGGTTAGCGCATATCAAGATTAACATCTTCAATCTCCGTATCGTTTCAGCTCCTTCCAAGCTATCTCTTTCTGCCCCACGTCACTTCAACAGCTATTCCCCAAGATCTAATGAAATAATGATACACCTACATCGATAACCCCGAGAAACAAAGTTAAGTAGAATATAAGTATTAATATAAACTGCCCTCGCGTTTTGTTTCTTTTGTTCTTAGCTAGTCACGGTCGCGAAGAGCTACACGTCCTAACGCTTGCCCACTCCCACAGCCAATCCAATCCAATCCGGGCCACAGCACGTCTTTAGCGATTACGAGGTGTGGGTACGCATTACCGATGGACGCAGTGTGGCCAGAAAGGTGCAGCGCAGATCGGGGCAGAATTGTTTGAATAAAGAGCCAATAGAGAGCCGACTTTGGTTCCCGATATGTACTTAGGGAGCAAAACCATTCGACCGTCGATATGGCTGTACCTCGCTAGTCATACAAGCAAGTCAATTACTTTGACCAGAAAAGGCATGAGTGCGGGAATGTTGTTGCTGCATATGCAGTCAGCACAGGAGCTGAGGAATCCTTTAGCTGTGTAGCTAGATTACTGGGTGATATACTGCACTAAGGTATACAGCCCAACGCGGAGGATGTTGGTCCGTTCGGAATTCATTGGACGGAGATCACCCCCGTACATTTTCAAGGATCTAAGAGTGGCCTAACCAGCCGCCTTGGAGGGTTTTAGGGGTGTCCTAAGAGGCTTGCCCCTCCTACGCCGCAAACCCCAACAAGCAATATATCAATATCATCCAAAAATCTCCGTGATGATTATGGGAGATGCCATACTATTTCTACCGCTAGTGGCTTGGAAATAGTAAAAATTGGTGGAGTGGACGAGAGTCAGCCCTCGTTGGGACCGGAGACGATTACGTCCAGCCAATCAAACGAGCTGCTTGTGTGCTTGCATTAGGAGCGGGAGCTCTCTGCAGCTAAAGAAGTAAAGTCTACGTCATATCATTTTTGAGTTGAACATATACAAGTGTATCGTTATACCATCCATTGTTTCTTACCACCATGGCTTCATCGACTTTCACGTATCCCGTGTCTCGACCCTACCCATTTCGCTGGTTTACACCCGTTGCTTTCATTGGTGGCGTTATTGCGCTAGTGCTTTTCTCTTTGCTAAATTTCCTATCAACAGGCTATACTCAGAGGTAGAAGTAACCCTAGAAGTCTGATCCACTCTTTCTATTCTCATCCGTCACAGTTTTGAATATGTTACGGACCCAAATTCGACGATAGCAAGCGCAAATTGGTTGAATCGTTGGCCTTCATACTTCACAAGCCAGATTCGGCCATCGTGTCAGGCGGAGGAATTGCAAATTAATACTCGTACTTCTTCCAATACTAAACATTCGAATCGAGCACTAACATCAACAAGAATTTTACACGAACCAGACTGCGCTCACGTATACTCTGACACAAATTTGGACGGATAAGAATGGCAGTCAAACTCTTATCCCAGCTCTTATATATCTCAACAACCCGATACAAGATTGTCAAGTCAACAACATACAGATCGAAATTGGAGCTGAGGATCGCACAGCTACCCAATATGGCTGGACTGAATGGGGTGAGACTCTTCAAGTACGTGTGACCTTAAAGAAAGCTAGATCTTTCATCTAATTTGTAGGTATATGTTACTTGCAACATTCAAGGCAGCGACGGTATAATCCACTTTAACCTTACCTCGGAATACGACTTCGTACCTCCCACAGTCGCCGGATTCCCAACGAGGAACTATACTACTCAAAGTGGACTCTTTAAATTCATCACACGGGATCGAGAGGCTAAGTCGAGTCTGTGGTGGGGTGAATCACTACTGTAAGACATACAATTTGTCCTAAGAGGTATTACTACTCAAACATGAAAATATTAGATCTCAATACTGGGCATATGTTTCGTTAGAGATGAGGGAAAACCGGGCTTGGACGGACGATGACATAAGGAAGGGAGTAATCCGTAGGTTTTCTTGGTCTATAAGAAACGCCAGATTGTCAATAGTGATTGCATGACAGAATTCACACAACCTACTGCCAGCAGCCCTATTCAGGATATCAGTGACCTCAATTTCTTTGATATTGACTACCGATTCATATCAATTGCAATGCCAGTGGAGGTATTCTGGCCCGGGGTTAATAATTACACAGCGAGCGTTTCCAACCTTGCATCTAATAAAGCTTCTCCCAATGTCTGGCTTGCTTCTGATAGTCTAGCCAAGTCTTTCTATTCTACGATTATGACAGATTTAGGCCAGACCACAGCCACGCCTAATATTCTTCTCAACGAGACTGCTCTACAGTACTTTACCCAAAACTTCACTTCCATGGAATCGACTTTCGTAAATGCAGTCCCCGGACCGGCCAACGACAGTTATGATGCCCTCAAGGACCAAGCAGGTCCCTTGAACACCTCGGTAGCCGTGATCTCGACAAAGTATCTTTGTCAGGTACCACGACGAAAATCTACGGGGACGCTTTTCGTGTCTATCTTAGTGGCAGATCTTGTGTTTATGCAAGCTCTTTGGAAAATATACAATCTCTTGACAGCAACCTGGCTCGTTCACAAAGATCCCAGAGGTAAATGAGAACCATACATTGGCAGGGATATCTTGATGAAGCTGACACTAAAGTTGATAGCGAATCACTGCTCTGGATGTCAGCACCAGACAGGTATTCCTCTCGCATCGCTTGCGGCCTCAGACCACGAACTCGAACGTCCTCGATCTCTTGAACCCGGCATAGGACGTAGAGGTACAGGATACTCGCGGCTGGAATCACCTAGTGGGGATGCCAGAGTGGAAGATGACATCTGATAAGACTGGCAAGAACGTAATGATAATGAACACGGAGCTTATAATGATGAGTAGGAGACTTGATGAACTCTGATTTCATATAGGGAGACAACCAAGGAAACTAGAACAGCATTCAAAGATGAATGAATACACATTATGCAGTCACAGCATACATGTAGATAGAGCAAGTGGTGCGAATACCACTATAGACACCGCAGTAATGCCTTCAGGACCAAGCCCGTCTGGACCAGGGGGACAATCGAGTATCCGCTTGGCCTGCGACTTCGTCTACAAGAGATTCTAGCTGTCGGTAGATACCCACCGTAGGAGACGATTACAATGCCAAAGCGCAGTATTGGTGCGAGAATTTCACGAAAGCAAAGGTGTACCACTTTTTGGGACAATCGACCTCTAGAAGTCAACTGAGAGCGAGGATATCCTAGGGTTATCTACAGGATGTAGCGACAACGATGTTGGAAATTATTTGTGAAAGCAAGCTCCATCACGATTCGATAAACGCCACTAATGCTCGCTTAAGTATCGAATTTTGTCATTTTTCCCCTACAAACTTTCGATGCTGACGGTCAGGAAAACCTTGGACAGGTTAGCGCATCATCGTTGGGTGTTGAAGGCTTCTGCTCCTCTTCCACGAAGTCCATGAAAACCCGAATCCCGCAAAGTGATTCGAAAGCATTGACCTGAAATTTCCTTGCGATGGACACCGATAAGTGTCTTTGTAGGGGCATAAAAGAATGTGGCGATGACCGCCTCATCAAATCTATCTACACGCAACCTGACAATCGAACAGTTCAACGTAGGGAAGAAGAGATACGGGGCGATATATTGGCGCCAAGACATGTGTTCGTATGAGCTTTCGCGCAGTATCATAGACACGTCTCCAAGGTCTTCAAGCACACCTGTCTACTACCTTGCAAACACCGACCGCACAGGAATATCATAGAAGTAAACGTGGGCGTTGCCACTTTAGTCAGTGCTCTAAGCAAGCGAGCCTCGAGTGAGCTGGGGGCAGCGTCTTGTCGCCTTCTCCGGGTACCCAGCACATATAGATCTCCTTATATTCAGCTTAACATTTAGACTTGACAGCTACTTCAATAGAATTCGTTTTACATCATCAACACTTAACGCCTAAATGCTCTCAAAGCCCACTTACCTTACTTTATCATTATTCATACCTCAATTGGTTGAGCCCAAGTCTGAGAGGTCTTACCATGCGGCTAAAAGTGCAACCTCGGTGAATGGTAGCAAGTATCACATAGAGATTCATAACCATGAAGTTCTTAGAGAATGAGAAGTCCGAACGATAATACGAGTAGAACACTGATTGCCTATGGGTTCAGGTGAATTAGCGTTGAAGATACAGAAGAGGACAGCGAAGAATTCCAGGTCACCAACGTATGTGTATATATACTTACATTTGCAACCATTGACCAAGTCCTCTCAGCGCCACTTTTCTGAGAAGATGCAACCGGCTGACTCGTAGTTGTAGTCTGACTCGTGTCTGAAGACCGACCCGTAGTTGAAGTCGGAGCAGACGTTATTACAGACGATGTGGATATCGTAGTAGCTGCTCCGGTCTTTTGGGACGGTATATTCGTCGTACCAGCTGTCGCGGTTGCTTGAGACGACAATAGCGTACTACCAGGTTTTCCGGTTGTAGGAAAGGACGAGGGTGTCGCACCGGCTTGCCCAGTTATGAGAGACGTTGCGGCAACAGTGACATTAGTGAGCGGTAGGAGGCCGGATATGAATGATGCTACGCTCGAGGGGAACGGTGAGCCCGATACATAGGTTGAAGTTGGATTTCCATTTCCATCGTCACCGTAAACGAAACAAGACTCTGCAGGCGTTGCTTGTGCGGGTGTGGTCCCATCCTTTGGAGTGCAAAAGGTTAACATGCAAGTCGCACAAAGACTCCAATCAAGTATGGAAGAAAAGGCAGACGGATATGGCCATTGTTACGCGAACGAGGGAAGGAGAGATAGCCCGCTTACATAATTGCAAATATCCAGCACATTGCCTGCAGCGAGCTGAAGAAAAGGACAAGATTCAGGATCAGCACCATTTACTCCCGCCGCGTCACAGCATTGCAGACATATCTCCGCGTTACACAGACATCCGCTTTGACAGAGGCATTCCACGTAGACATTGGTGTTGGCGTTTACGTCGTAACTCGTGCCTGGAACACATTGATGATCACAGGCTTGAGCTGCGGTGCAAGCGTTTGCGCAAGTCGCATTCTGTGTCAGTCCTTGCGCTGAAGTGGATACTGAAAGGATGGATAACAAGAGGAGTATGGAGATATTGGTGAAATGCATGACTGGGAGGAATATATGGAGTATTTAGCGAGAAGACAAGATCAAGTAGAAGGAACATAAACACGAAAAGGAATATATAATCATTATGTACTTCCCAGCAGCAAGTATTTCATCACCCTCTTGAGATTTGGCCCCCATCATACTGCAGCCACTCGGTTCCTGAAACACTCCATCTTAATATGGGTTGCATTTCCCCTAAGATCCTGCCATCCATGGATTGCGACCTTCCATCCATGGATGGGAATCTTCCATCTATCGATGGAAGGATCCTCTATGGAGAACCAGTTCCGCTCGCTGGATTTTACCACTAATGGCGCTTGCCATCCATAGACGGCAACGCCGTTACTACTAAGCACCTCACCCCAGCACCTCGCTGTCGCCGTGATATATCGCTGGTATCTATGAATATCATCGCTTTGTTGAATCATATCAATATTAGCAACATCTGTACGGCCTTTAACATGATGTGATAGAGCCTAGTCGCTGGAAATGGCCCCTAAAGTAGTCCCTATTCTAAAGCTAGCTTTAGAGTGGTAGCGTTGTGGGCTATCGCGCCTATTTAGCTACGCGATCATTCTGTTCCCTCTATAACAGCGAGACGATGGCAGCAAGGTGCTGGTAGTGAGTTGATGGCGATATATAGTGCCTAACATCTATAAATGGCGTCGCCGTCCATGGGGAGTAGATCCAGCGTTGAGATGTATGGAGTGATACCCCCGAAATCCCGTGGCAACATCTTCTCATTTAATGCCAAGCCAACGGCGCAACCGGGGCCGCTGCGGGCCGTTACCGGGTCAAGCTCTAGAAGTACAAAGTGGGCCCTGCCATGATAGATGCTTGATCAAACTGGTTTCAAGGAACAGCTGTTGGAAACATGGCACACAAAAGACCTACCTCAAGTGCTGAGGCAGGTGAAGATGTAATAGGAGTCAAGAGAGCAAGGAAAGGTTTTTCTGTGGGATCAGCAAATTTACCTGATGGTATACACCGACGCAAAGGTAGGTCAGGTCGACAACAGGGAATACAGTGGCTGATGGAGCGCCAGTACAAAAGATAAAACAAGATCTTATAAGGAAAGCCAAACTAAAGAAGTCATACAATAAGCTCAAAGAAAGAGAGCAAGCGGACGCTGTAAAGACTTCCACCTCTGATCAAGCGCCCCGAGTCGACGGTCCTGCTTCAACTGAGCTCCATCCCGAGCGACAGGCTATGCTGGACGAGCCTGAGCCTGCGCTAGTAGAGCCAGAATCTGTGACGACACACTCAGGACAAAGAAGGCCACCGCGCCCAAAGCCAGTCCCATTCAAAAAAGAAGCTCAGCTGGCTCAACAGCGTAAAGAAGAGCGTGAGAAACGTCAGAAGGAGATAGAAGAGGCCAAACGGCAACGTCAGGCAAAGGTTGAGGAAAGGGAGCGATTTCGCAAGGTCATGGCCAAAGCAAGATCTGGCGGCAAGGACGGGAAGCGGAAGCTTGGTCTGGAGAGCAAAGTACTGCTGGAGAAAGTGCAGAGGATGATGTCTGAATGACTTGGTCAATAGGCTACATAAGATTTCTTCAGGGCCCGAAAAGGCGAGGGAAAGATACTTTGCAGTGTGGTCGGAATCGTGCCCGGATATGGTCCCATTTTCCGAAATGCTTGGCTCGCTATTAACCTAGGCTAAGTTCATGGGAGAGGGATGCTTCGAGGACGTGCCTAAGTCAGGATATCCATTGCGTCCATCGTCACGACTTGAGCCATGATGATGGCGTCAGCAAATGATTTCCACACATTGTTACGCCGAGCTAGCGTGTAGCCAGTCGTCTCACAAGAGATGAGCAAAGGCATAGATATTGACAGCCGTCGGATAATGAAGCCTGTTCAATAGTGTTGCTTATACATGGGGAGATTGTGCAACGATTTTCATCTCCTGATCGTGTAGTCTCGTGTCTATTGCTTTCGAGAAGCTGCAAGTGAAAACAAATCTCGAAAACCATATACCGCAAGGAAGGCTGGAACGATTGTCCTGAACATATCTGTTTGGGACGAAGATCACCCAACGGGTAGATGTCTCGCCATTTAGAGGCACTGAACACTAGCAGTCTTTGCTGTAGAGGGATGGCTGTTGAAGAAGCGAAGTCATCTAGGCAGTCGCAGAGGTAGTCGCAGAGGTTTACATCGTTTTGGTTATTGGGGGCAATCGGATTCCTGTCTTTGTACTTAATATCGGGCAGATCTATGTAGAAGATGGTGAAGCTACGTCCTTTGGCAAAGCAAACCAATTAACTTTCACAAAGGAGCTAATGACTGCAATCAAAAAATACATCCACCGGGAAATCAACTATGAAGAGAGCAGTAGCGTTGAAAGCCTGAGTCTGAAAGCAATGAATGTTGCGGTTGTGGAATAGCTCTACGTCGTTGTCGGTTATTTCCATAAAGATTGCAGACTTTCAATTTGACTCCCATTCTATATGCATAGAAAGGCACGTCGCAGCGTCAGGACTGCTTGTGGAGTACTTGCTTCATCAGTAGACGTCATTGGGTAACCCCAGAGGGCCCTTGTTGAAGTCCTGCCGAAGGGTACGTGGTTTATACTGGACTATGGGTTATACTGGTACTCTTATATATGATAGGAAGCGGGTTGTGATATTGAGAACGGCCAATTTTTTTATGGTGTTAGAAGTGATATGTACACATATGAAACACGTACATCCCGATTTTGGAATTGAGACTTGCAATTTCCGTTTGGAAAGGAAGCAGATCCGCTTTAGGAGGGAGCAGTTTGTCAGGCTGTGTTGCAGTATGCCCATGCACCTAGCCTTGCTGCATGGCGTGCAGTTTCAGCCATTTTCTAGCGCATAGCACCCCTTTTCTGCGCCTCGGTTCTTCACCGCTTTTCTTATCAGCCCCTCAGGCCAATGTGAATTCAGCACATCTCATGTTGCAATGAGGCTATGATGCCTTGCTGTTATCTGAGACGTCAATTTGAAGATTGGTGACCCTGATGGTTGATTTGAGAAGAGAGAATCTATTAACTAGGCTGGTAAGTTGTAAGAGCAGAGGGTCGAACTTTTTCATCTAAGTATCAATAAACATAAATCATAAGGCTTACTGTAAGATGCGGCCAAAGGATATTATGCGGGATAGAATGGTAGCGAAGTAAGCCCAATGAACAAAGTGGCAGGGTCTACATATAAAACAGATGCGGCAGGAGAAGTAAAGGACTAAGGAATTGGCACGGTAGTGACCACATTGTATCTTCATCCGAAGAACCCGCGGCGGCACCGTGGCCCAATTACCACCAATCAGATGATGTTTTCAGCCTTGTGGGATCGGAGAGCTGACGTTGATCCCTGTTCCAGGGGACGAGCCATGAGACAGCATTTTATCATCTTATTGTCTAGACACAAATATCGACGGAAGATAATCCCTCATTCTTTTGATAATAGATTTCGGATTCTGCGAAGCCTTTCCTTTCAAACTCTTCTGCGCTGCTTCAATATGCACTCTTCCGTTCATGCTCTAATTTTAGATTTTCTCGTGGCTGTCTCATGGGCCAAATCCCCTCAGGTCGTGCGATGGAACACCACTAATTATTATGGACCCGACGGACCTTGGCAGGTACGTCTTCACTTCAGGTCGTAATTGAGAAGATCAAGGACTTAATCCATTTCGTAGGCAATTTCAGTTGATGTAGGCTCTGACAGTTCAGGTGATCCCCTATCCACTGTCAATCTCTCCCCAGGCGGAATCTACGAATCAATGATACCCACACAACAACTATGCCAAAGTGTCAGCTCCATCTGTTTTGCAGCTTCTGCAGGCCTCTATAATCCTAGCGATTCTACAACGGCGATATCCGAAAACTCGCCAGGACTTGTCTGGCAATGGGGCAGTTCTAACGCCATCAATACTACCGGCCAAGCCGTCGAGATGACTGACGTTATGTACATGAACACGAGTGAAGGGCTTGTTAAAGTGCCTAAAAGCACTATATCGGCTATAAATCAACAGAATATCTACTTACCTGATGGTGGGCGTCTTCAAGTCCAACTAGGCTCGCTATCACTTGGCGCTCCAGGAAATGGCACCGAGTCGTTGAAAACCGGCATTGGGCAGAACTTTCCCAGTTACCTGGCGATGCAGAATGTCATCCCATCCAACTCCTTCTCTCTGCACTATGGTTCCGCATCGCTTGGACTTGCAGGGACTCTGATATGGGGAGGCTACGACCACAGCCGCGTCCTTGGCGACGTTGGTTCGTTCCAATTGGGCCCGAACGAGCTCATGGCGCCTACCATGCTCGATGTACAGATAGGCGTGGAGAATGGCCAGACCCCATTCATCGACAATGGCTCTTCCTTTCCAGGCCTTCTTGAGCTAAACAGTTCATTAAACAATGTCCAGCCAACGATCATCAACCCTGTTGTCCCATACCTGTTCATGTCTCCCAGGACTTGTGCTGCCATTGCGCAGCATCTTCCTGTGTCCCTGAATTCTGACATTGGTCTCTACATATGGAATACCACCGACCAACAGTTTCAGCGCGTAATGAGCTCGTCGGCTTACCTAGCTTTTGTATTTCGATCGTCTCCGGAGGCAAACATAACTATCAAAGTTCCCTTTCAGCTTCTGAATCTTACCCTCGAATCTCCCATCGTCCAATACACGCAACAGTACTTCCCCTGCAGGCCTTTTTATTCATTGGACGGAACCGGGAATTATTACCTCGGCAAAGCATTCCTGCAAGCTGCAATGATTGGTGTCAATTGGCAGACAAAAGCCTTCTTCTTAGCTCAGGCACCTGGTCCGGAGGTACCATCACCAGATATACAGTCCATTGGACCCAGCGATACCAGTATTGGATCCCTGCCAATAGCAAACTTTGCATCATCCTGGTCGAAAAGCTGGACATTGCTTGCCGGGCAGTCTAACGGTACTGCAACCAATAATACAACGACTGCGACGAAACACGCCATAACTAGCAACAGTAATAATCCACGGCTGCTCTCAACAGGGGCGAAGATAGGCATAGGTTTTGGCGCTGCCATAGGCTTCCTCGCGCTCCTTGCTGCTGGTATTGTCACGTTTGTCTACCGACATCGAAAGCTCCAGCGCCTGAAAGCCCAGAAACAAGAGCGAGTGACATATGTAACTCGATTGCACGAATTGCAGGGAACAGATACCTCCGGCTTGCATGAAATGAGTCCAGGGGATCCATCACACGAGAAAGATGCATCCAAAGAATATCATGAGAAGCACTCGCGCAACGTTCACGAGATGGATGCGGGTTCGAGGTAGCAAACTCCATGAGCTTTCACAAAGCTCTTAATTGACGTGTTCGAACGGTTGTTGGTATGTATGATGGATTAATGGGGGCGATTGACACCAAAAATTCTGGCACTCGCTAGCCATTCTCAGCAAACCCTAACCCTAACCCGATACCGTAAGGGGCCCCTACATCTCTATCTTAGTGAATATCTTACAGGGGTTTTCTACCCCTAAGGTTTATTTTAACAGAGTTAAAGTCTAAACATTTCCTTACCTCTAGATGAAATATTCAAGTATAGTCATTCCATAACTAAGGTAGTAGAAAGGTACGTCGAAACGCCAGAACTGCTTGTAAAGAACCAAGTGCATGAATCGAAATGATTGGGTAACCCAAGAGAGCTCTAATGTCCGATCTTAAGCCCGAGGTCGCCCGAGGTCGCCCAAGGCTGAATTGGGGGGGAACGATTAGAGACTGCTCCCTCGAACGTCTTCGCATCCATCTTCCGCTTTTGAGATGATATTACCAGATTGTGGATCCATGGGAGATGTCTTTCAACTCTTGCAAAGATACTCTTGAGGATCGTCCTCCCTCCCACTAATGATCCTTGGTCTGATGGCTTCAATGACCATATCGCCACACATGATTTCGGGATCCCGAGACGTTCGATATCGGACAGATCAAAGCCTTGTAATCGCTCATGAGGCACCGATTCATGCGCTTCTTGGCCGAGCATGGATACCTCTTTAGACTTAGTCGACCATTTCAAGCTTGAGGTTGAACAGTTGCCCGAATATACACAGCATACGCACTACAAGTCGGATCGATCGCATGGGTTAAGAAGACTGAAAGTCGTGAAGAGGTGGCGAAAAAAACATGATATCGGAGAAGGAGCATTTGGCATAGTATGGCTTGAGGTGGAAGAGGATGGATCTGAGAGAGCTGTCAAGGCAATATCAAGGAGACTATGTTCGTACAGCAAGATTGATTATAGGAAGGAGCTAGCAGCTATGGCTATATTATCCAAGGTAATACGGTCTACTAAGCTGAGGCGAGAAATACGCTGTAGCGTTCAGGAATTGTAACAGCTCACGGTCTCCAGTACGAAGAACTTTTTGTGGCATTCCAGGGATGGTTCGAAGACCCTGAGCACATTTTTGTCGCCATGGAATATTTTAAACACGGCGATTTGCAAAGACACATGAACAAAAAAATGGCCGAAGACGATGTGAAAATAGTGATCACTCAAATCCTTGAGGGTCTAAAGACCATGCATCAACTCGGCTTTACTCATCGAGATTTGAAACCTCAGGCACGTCACAACCTCCTTTTACCTACCCCTATAGTCATATCCATGTCGGCTCTCTGAACCTGACTGACTGATGTGCAGAACATATTTGTTGTCGATACCAATCCAACTTTCTGGGTGAAAATAGGAGACTTTGGGATCACTAAACGGATATTGAATGAGCAAACATTCCTCAGGACAGAGATCGGCACACCGGACTATCTAGCCCCCGAAGTTCTTGGTTATGTGGAAGAAGAGACTTCCAGATATACCAACGCCGTTGACTTGTGGTCCTTAGGATGCATTTGTCATAGACTACTTACTTTGGAATCACCATTTCCAAAGATGACAGCATTGGCGCGCTATTGTTTAGGCATGACTGAATTGCCAATCGAGGCGCTATATAAGAGCACCGTCACTGAGGAAGCAATTACCCTTGTCAAAGACTTAATGAACGCTCAGCCTTCCGAAAGGATAAATGCTGAGGCAGCGTTAAATTCGCTCTGGCTTAAGGACGTTGGAAACCTGGATTCTACTTTCACTGTACAGTCCGAAACTCGCCTACCAGCAAATATCGACAATGATTTGGTGGCCCATGACGCGGAACTCACCCAAGACAGCAAGCCTCCTGAGACTTCGATTTACATGAGTGAAACTTCAATTGAGACGAAGCCTTTAATTGACACGATGGTGACTACAATTGACATAAGGAAGCCCCTAATTGACACGAAGCCTTTAGTTGACTCGATGATGACTTCGATTGACACGAGGAAGAAGAAGCGTGAAGCGTTGTATATCGAGAACCCATCAACAACCAGGATTGGGCAAAGCCCCCCATCTAATGCAACTTTGAGACCAGCCTTGGAATATCAGATCTCGAACACTGAGTCGAATCAACAAGAAGGTAGCTTTCGCGAGATCCTCATATTTACTTGTGCTTCTCGTTCATTACTGACTGAGCAACATAGAACACTCGCTGTTTGAGGCTGTCACGACCGTGCAGGAGTTACCTGTCAAAGAACTAAGTCGCGATGAGTACCTTGCAGCGCGTTTTCGCATGGCCGGTCACTATCCCCATGTTCTTACGCTCGCGGATCATGCTTTCAGATGGGCAGCAAAGAAAAACTTCAAGGATCTCATGGTATATGTACTGGAATCTGGCGCCCCTGTAGATGTCAACGCTCTTTTACGCTCTGCCGAGGTGGTTTCTAATCCGAAGGCCATTACACTTCTAGAAGCGAAAAGGAGGACCACCGACCCTTTACACCTCTTCACAGAACCTCTCTATACCGCCTGTTTCTATGGCCAACCTCGTGCTGTACAGGCTGTGCTGGATACGGTGCCTTCTGTGAGGGAGGCTCTGCGTTCAAAAGATCACAGAGGAAGAACGGCACTTCATTATGCTGTAGAAGGTCAATACACAGGCGGGGGAACGAATTTTGAAGGAACAGGCAGAGCTTGGGAACAGGGAGAGAAGCTGATCAACTGGCTCCTAATCAACGGGGCAGACCCTAATCAGAAAGATATGCATGGAGAGACTGCTCCCATCTCAGCAGAAGCATGGGAATTTTACGAAGCAATGAAAAAGGGAGAGTTAGTGATCCCATCGACTGTTGAGGAGGCCTTCTTGGACGTTGAAAGAATAGAGGATTCGCCAAATACTATACGATTCGATATTGAAACCTTGGAAGGTTCGGCAGGTACTTCACAACTCGACCTTGAAACCATAAAATATTTGGCAGATACTACACAATTCGACGCTGAAAGCATGTTTAGAAAAAAGTACACACAATTCCAAGACGAACTTTCTAGTCTGAAAGCTGAAGCCTCTTCTGAGGACGAGACGGGCAGGGCGCTTGCAGATAAGGCGAAGAAGGGGCATGGTCATAAACAGTCTTGGTGGCGATCCTTGCTCAAACCCGAGCCAAGAAGCGATCAATCTGCGCAACTTAGAGCCTAACCCGGCTATTGTTTGAGAGACAAACATATAACCATTGAGGACAGTTGATGTTGTTTTGGTTAGAGAGCCTGTTGTAATTATTACACTTCTCCCGTTCATTAGGCGTCTTTCACATCTGTTGTAACGAGCGCAATGTATATATGTTGTACGAAGTCATGGATATTGAGAATGTGTTGGGGATCATGAAATGTTAACGCAGAAGGTTATTGTTTTTCATCGCCTGGGCTATTATGGAATATGGAATTATAACCTGGTCCTAGACCGACATACCTCCCTAAATGCACATCCAACTTTCATCCTTAGTAATTACTTCTATTTTGGAGGATCCAAAGAATCAAAGGGTGAAGTCTAAAGGATAGCGTTCTTCTCATCGTAACACGTTTGCTTCGGAAAACAGCTCTTTTGAAATCTCGGAAATATACAGAAGTGAACATCTTCCAATTTCTTACAGCTGACCACCAACGCGCCCGTCCCCTTACATCTCGAGTCTCAACGGACCTAACCGGTCATTGCTGTTTCTTTTCATTTTCCAACCGGCGAGAACTTCGGTCCCACCGCGCTACCTGCTCGACGCCTGCTTCAAACCCCAGCGACATCATATTGCCGAAGGCCATCAACGGGAGAAGGTTCCCAAGCGTCCACATCATAGTAAACCACAGAACACACAAAGTGAACATCAGCTTATCAATATTGCCGGTTCCCATCAGTACCACAAGACTCCACATGTGTGTTACGCCTTGATACCAAGCCCAGCTTAGATCCATGGCTACGGTAATCTCCGACAGGATAACCATGGCCAGGACGCATAGGTATCGTGATTTCTCGCTTACCATGGCAGGAGATGTCCTAATTGTAACAGGAACGCCATTAAGCTTGGGAGGGCTGGGTTGGTGAGAAAAGAAATCGCCATGTTTTGCAAAAATGGCCCAGGCTGAGATGGCTGTTGAATAGAGGCTTCCGAGATATAGGATGATCCTAATTCTAGCCGGATCCAGGAATGCATAATTCTTACACACTGCAGCCGGAAATGTTGAGTCCAGAATTAATACGATGTGCGGAACGGTGAGAAAGATGGAGAAGAGCAAGAGCAACTGGTTCATTGGATCCCGGAGAGGCGCTTCCATGATAATTATCTCAGTAGTCTTACGTCTCGTAGCCGTCCGAGAAGGCTTTGTGTGTTGGTCAAGATGTTTTAGCAAGGTCTTGTAAGCGCCAGGATTCGGTCTAGCTCACCTATTTCGTAGCGCACTTCGGTGAACAGGGGTTGACACCATGCAAGGGCTACGCAAGTGGCAGACGACTGAAGATGGGTATCGCTAAGGCTGAGATCGCATCCTACCGAGAATGGTGTGGTGGCTGAAACAATCCCAACACATTGGGGGATTTTGAGGGTTCTATTCACTCTCAGCCCGGCTTGCCCATCTTCATCAGATATTATGAATACAAAATAGTCTGTGAGCGGCGGTCATAAAGCATACAATCGGTCTCACCTTACATTTGACACAAAGAACCCATTCAAGGATATACTTGCTCATGATGTTAGCCCGCTCCTGAGCTCTGGAAGTTGCTAGCAACGTCGTTTGAATGGGATAGGAATTGCAGGATTACTTATATACTTATATTGTCTATTAAGACTTGGAGACCAATTGGGGGAGCTCCATTGAGCGGAGATGTGCGAAAATAGGTGGGTGTACAACAATGAGTGCTTCTGGACCCTGTCGGCAACTAGGAAAGAGGTCTTGCTATCTTTCACGAAGGAAGAGGATCAGTCTAGAGGACGCTCGTCGGCATCCCGTTCAGGTGATGAACGGAGGTGACGAGTCGGTCATCAACAATTATACATTCCCCAAACCCTGACACGTCCCAACTCCCAACCAATTTGGCCGAGCTGGAGTGAATCGGAGGGGTCTATTCATAATGATAAGACAGATTTTGCATATCCAAGATCGATCCGGCGCCGCATACCTAAGAGGACTGTCATCTAGGGCCACTTGAATTGGGCAGGAGAGGTTATCGACGGAACGGAAGCCAGGCAAATGTGTAGTAGACTCTGCAAGCAGCGCATCATACTATTGCAATGTTTCGGAGAGACGCTCATCGGGTTATCGGTCAGGATTGCTGCAGATCTTAGAGGAAGGAAAGCATCAGACTGCGAGCGTTGAAGTCTTCACACCACACTCCTAAGTGTCTATCTCTTTATCCTCGGGCTTGCAGTATATATCAAGATCAGTCTCCAAACAATTCGCAGCCCACGTTCCACCATTCGTACTTGCCACTGGATGGTGTACTGCATGATAATGGGATAAATCGATTACCAATCATGGAAAATCCACCTTCTTCGCGGCGGCATTGAAGACCACCCACATTTGCCAGGCCGGTTCCGAATTATACGTTGTCAGGGAATGACAATGTTCCGCTAATATGACCTTCTCCTTCTCCTTGAATTTCTGCTTGGATACAAGCGTACCAACCAGAAAGAAATATTCCTTATGTCCCTCGTCATTAGCTACCGCATAATCTGCGATCAATACATAAATTTCTTTTGGCATTCGAAAGGATAGACGTAACATATACGCACCCGCATTCTTATTACCCATGCAACCGGATGGAATGCGTGAGTATGGCCAATCACGTGGATGGCAATGGTAGACAGCTGTCAGATCCGGATAACCTGCCGGTCGGTTTTTGACATCGAGTACTTTGCCTGTTTGGACACCATCTGCGTTACCTAGACCCTATTGTAAGCATTGGTGCATGCGTTGTAGGCGAGCCATAGTAGGAGTGGAGAACCTATAGTCTTATTGCCCACCTTCAGTTGCTTGTTGGCGTTCGCGTAGATCCCAAATGCAACCTCATTTTTGTCCCCTTCATGTGCATTTATCAGCGCATCCTTGAAATTCTGATTGAAGGAATCCAGGAATGTGTTAATCTTGACTCCGTTCACGGAAGCGGTGCTCTGGGTATGCATATGCTCCATAGTGCGAACAAAAAGTATGTATATCAATATAACAAGTGGAATAAAAAAGTAACCGAATATCCATGGACATAGCGAGTCTATATACATGTTCTCGAGATCGAGGCCTATTCTGGAAAGCTCTAGACCTGTAACTTTCTATGAATCGCTGGTATGGCGCTCTCAGGTCCATCTAGGCTTGAGCCTGGATCTTTACCTACGTGTCACAGATAAGTGTCCCCGCTTTGGGCTCAGCTTTGCTTTCGACCGGAGACTCAGTAATTCTGGTTCTAGAAGGGTTCACTCATGAACTAAAGACACCTATAATATGCAAAGCCCAATGGAGGTACACTAAAAGTTGGTTCCCAAGGTGATACATGTACCCCCCGAAGCTATATTTCTTCAGCCTAAACCTTATGTCTTAGGGATCAGCTTTGAAAGAACTCTGGGCGTCAGCCCTACAGGGCTTTGACGGTGCTGGTAGTCTCCGGCAAATGAATTGGCCGACGTCCGATGCAGTCGGCATTTGCACTTTGAAATCACCAAAGATACATTGCCCGAGGTCAATGCCATTGGGGATATTCGTGGTTGAGGGTTTATCGCACTGTCTGCGTCCAAATTTAGCTTCCATACGGCTGCAGTGGAGAGGTTTCCATGCACTACTCAGGCACGAGCTTTGGCCGCCCACTTATTTCCCTAATGTCGCTCAAGTCCCAATACATCTGGACTGTCACAAAAGTATAGCTTCTGCTGCTTCACGAAGGACATGGCGAGAGGTACATACTGTCGGCCAGCAATCCAAATCCCGGTTTCAGAGTGTAGAGCTGCGGGATCAAGAGCAGTTGAGGAGGGCCGAAATAGGCATTGCATACCACAATCTGCGCCAGATAGCTTTAGGAGCGAACTACCGCCAAACGCAAGAATGTGTGCGGATTCTTGTCGAAGAGCGCGGTGAGAAGCCGAATCTGCGGCTTTATGATGCCTTGCTGCTTGCCAATGCGGACCATGAACACGGCTCAGCGTCTGAAGTCGCTCGACTTTTAGAAGAGATAAAGAATGAAGGATTGACGCCCGACTCAGCTACTTATCATGCTATACTAAGGGTAAATAACGAACAGAAGACACTTTATATATTTTCGTAGCTGATCTTTGGCAGGTCCTCGCCATACATCCCGACTACCTCTTGCGCCATTACATACTGGACCAATTACGCCAACGATGGTTTCCCCTTACTAAAGATGGCTGGCATCATGTAGCAGCTGGACTGATCAGAGATCGACAGCTCGAGATGGCTCTTGATACGTTGGAGGATATGCGGAAAGAAGGTATCAAAATCGAGTCCTGGCTATATGATACCATGATATATACTCTTTGCTCAGCTGAGGAGTTTGAATCTGCTCTCGATCTCATGCAAAGCCGTCTCTCGGATGGAGAACTCCGCGTTTCGGGGAACGTCTGGTATCACCTCCTAGACTCTGCCTCCCGTGCTTTGCATTACAGAGCCACACGTTTTGCCTTCCATGCGCGTGTGGAGTCGAGGTACCTGAATCCATCTGCGGGGATGTGTGTCAACATCCTCAATACTGCTGCCCGTCATGGCGACACTTATCTCGCAACCTCCATCCTCCGGATTCTAGGAAAACGCTCTGGCAACCCTATCCAGCTCCACCACTACGAAGCCCTACTCGACACCTACATTGCCGCCCAAGATCTCGGCACGGCACTGACTCTCCTAACCATCATGACAACAGCCGGCCATCCCCCCACCGAATTATCCACCCGTCCCATCTACATCTACCTAAAGCGGTCCTCCACACTCCCCGCAAAAGCAATCTCAATCCTCGAAGACCTCCGCGAACAGGACCGCCAAATCCCCATCCAAGCCATCAATGTCATTATGCAAGCCAGCATCTACCACCACAACTTCGACTCCGCCCTCGAAACCTACAACAAACTCCACACCATCGCCCCCACCGCCCAACCCGACACCACATCCTTCAACATCCTCTTCCGCGGCTGCGCCCACGCCGCCCGCAAAGACCTCGCCATGTTCCTCGCAAGCGAAATGGTCGCTTTGAAAATCGCTCCAGACGCGCTCACCTACGACCGATTGATCCTTGTATGTTTGAACAGCGAAAATAATATCGATGATGCGTGGCGGTACCTGGAGGAGATGAAGTCGTTTGGTTGGTGGCCGAGAGATGGGACGTGTAGGGCTTTGGTAAGGAGGGCGTGTGAGCAGGGTGATGAGAGGGTTTGGAAGCTTGTGGATGAGTCGAGGGATAGAGGGGTGCCGGGGCAGAGGATGAGGGAGTTGGTTGGGGAGAGTTGGAAGGGAGGGGTGGAGGAGGCGGAGAGGTTGCTTGATAGGAGAGGTTGAAGTCGCTTGTAGAAATATTTTGTACAGTCGCAAGTTAGATACCCTGTAACAATCGACAGATGTATGTATTTCAGCCTACCAGCAGCGAGCGAAGCTATGTAAAAGTAGGCTCTATGAATTGTGACTGTCTAAATGCCGCGCTATGCAACAATGAATGCTATACAAATCCTTTGCTATTTTACATCTTCCCCTATCAGCCCCTTTTTTTCATCCACTACCTCACAACAATGCTCCCCTACCGCCTCCTCAAATACCAATTATGCGCCAGCCCATTAACATGCAACCCATACGGCGTCGGCACCTCCGCCAACCCGGGCCTCGCAACTGGATGCCGCACATAAACTGCACTGCAGATTTTATGATGCACCTCAAGATACCGTGGTATAAACGCAAACGCTGACATCCATTCCCGTGGCCGCCAGGGCGTGGCATAGGGCTTTGATGCGTCGATGGGGTTATCGCGTGCTTCTTGGAGGGCGAGTCGGAGGGTATCGAGTTGTTGAGGGGTAAGTGATTCGGCTTGGGCTTGGAGGTCGGGGGTTGAGAGTTTAGGAATGTCTTCTTCTGGAGTGGTGGAGGAAGGAGTGGGGGTGGGTTTCTCAGGGGCCATTTTGGCGGTTATTTCTGAGAGTTGTGCGTCTAGGGAGGTGGCTGTTGAGAAGGCGTCGGGGCGGGAGAGGGTGCGTTTTACGGTTCGTTGGAAGGCGCGGAGGTCTTGTTTGCGGCGGGCTGTGAGGGTTTGGGAGGGAGTGGTGAGGATGAGTTTTGCTTGGGCGAGGAGCGATTGGAGGGTCTGTTTGGTGGATTTGGCGGGGGCGGTGGATTCTGGGGGAGGGGGGGAGGAGGGCGTCTGAGGTTCAGCAGCGGGCTCTGGGTCGGATGAGGTCTCTTCAGCGGCGGCTTCTTTCTGGGAGGCTCTGAGCGCTCGTATCTTGCGGCCAGCTCGACGTTCTTGTCTGTCCTTTGGGGCACCAGTGGCGTAGAGGACGCGCTCGGGGTCGACTTGGAACATGTCGCCTGGGTTGAGTTGATAGCCGGGGTAAATCATCTAGTAGGATAGAATTAGCAAGCCAATAGAGCTGAGGTTTAGCATTACATGCCTTCTGGCCATTCACTCTAACATAGCCATGAACCACAAACTGGCGTGCCTGCCGCGTACTACTGGCGAATAACGCCCTGAAGATAGCAGTGTCCAGTCTTCTTTCGGTAGGTGCATATGTCATGTTCATATACGGTGTCTTCGGGATTATTCTAGGCTTCTGATCAGGCGGCAGGTCAAGGCCTGACCCTCTTCCCTCTGCTAGCTCTGATCCATCCTTTTCAGCTAGGTATCTATGGTCCATTGGCACGACAGCCTTTATTGTTCGCCTGAACATTCTTGTCCACTTTTGTTCCCGAACGGTCTCGCCATGATATGCTCTTGTCATAGATTTTGCCGTCCATTTCTGTTGGAAGAACGTCCTCTCTCTCCTTATGGGATCCTCGGCACGTGAGAGGTTGTAAAGGTTGTATTTATTCCATGATTGCCGTAATCTCTGCGAATTGAATTAGTCAATGGTTGATCTGCGTCTTGACATGGGTTAAACATTGCATACTGGTCTCTTGAGCCCATGGAATCTTTTGCGCATGTTGACAGTGTATCGATCTTTGATGATGATTCGATTGGCTGAGGAAATCAATATAATTTCGAAAAGCGGTCTTAGGGTCAACCGTAGTCGGGTAAAATTTCCAAATTGAAGCTGTCCCACTATTACCTCCCATCTTCACATGTTCTATGAATGACTCCATTGTCACTCTCCGTACTTACTAAAGCATAATTCTCCCTTGTTCTATGCATACCGATCCCACTCACCTAATATAAACACAGCATTAATTGACTCCTATTCGACGGCACTCTACCTCTATTGGAAGATCTTCCCCGCTTCCAGTCCTGTCGTCCTGCGAAGAAGTAAGTTCTGCAGCTTCACCTGCAGACCTAAGCTCCATTGCTGGTCTTATAGCAATTACTACTCTTGACTGAAGCTTACTTTAGTCATCCAGCATTGTACAATTATGGAGGCTGAGGGGGCTACTAAGCCGATGAGTGGGGGCACCGAAGAAATTCCAGCCCTCAGCGAGACCTCGAAGGCTGTAGAGGAATTGATAGACGACGCGAAAATTGCGCAACAAACCAATGGTACCAAGCAATCCGAAGACGAGAAGAAGCCTGAGGATGGAAATGACAATAGCAAACCCTCTAAGGAGGAGGAACCTCGTCGGGACCAGCCCTCAAAGAGAGTTCAAGAAGGCCAGCGTTACAACAACAGACCTCGTGGTGACAGAAATAACAACAGGCCACACATAAAAAAATTCGACAAGAAGAACATTAAGTCCGATCTTGAATCGCTACAAGAGAGTAGCGATCCTGTTGCCATTCGCAAACAAGTGGGCGCATCTCTACAATGTGCCCCCGGATTATTAGGCTAATGATGAAAGGTCGAATTTTACTTCTCGGACTCTAATCTCCTTCAAGACAAATTCCTTTTCACCAAAGTCGAAGGACACAAAAACCTTCCAGTCCCAATTGATGTTATTCACTCATTCAAGAGGATGCGTCACTTTCAACCACGGTCCGCTATTGTCGATGCTCTTAAGGAAAGTGAAACCTTGACCGTCGTAGAGGACGACAAATGCATTCAACGGAAAGAACCCCTCCCAGAAGGCCTCGAGGGCAAGCCTATGGTTGAGATTGAGAAAGTATACGAAGATAAGAGCATGGCGCGAAGCATCTACGCCAAAGGTTTCGGCGAAGAGCAACCAAGTACTCAATTCGATATCGAAGCATTCTTTGCGCAATCTGGTCAGACCAACTCCGTACGTTTAAGAAGACATTATGACGGCACATTCAAAGGCAGCGTATTCGTTGAATTTAACTCAGAGGAAACACAGCAGGCTTTCTTAGCACTTGATCCCAAGCCTAAGTGGCAAGGAGAGGAGCTCTTGATCAAGAGCAAGAAACAATATTGCGATGACAAGGTTGATGACATCGCCGCGGGTCGCGTACGACCTAACGAACAAGACCGTTCAAGGTACAACAGGAACGATCACACTAACGGGAAGAGAAAGCGTGACAGCCCAGATAATGATAGAGGTGGTCGCAAAGCAGACGATCGTGATGGTCGAGATTGGAAGGCAAGAAGAGAAGAGGATCGTAAATCAGGCTTCAAAGACCGGAATGGCGGAAGGCACAACGACTCGAAAGACTCGGGTCGTGGTCGGGATCGTGGACGCCGCGGAGGCAGAGGCGGTCATGATCGTGATCGATCAGGCAGTAGAAAACAGGGCAGAGATGAACGGTAGGTCCTCCTTTGACTTCTCAAGCATCTCACGTACTAATCTACTCACAGCGGAGTTCCCAAAATCCGAACCTCGACCCCAGGCTCTGGTGACGAAGCTAGCCTACAGTCCAACACACCCGCAGAAACCCCAGTCATGGACAAAGTAATTTCCAAACCCTTGGACGACGCTCCCAAAGTAATTGAAAGCGACGAGAATACCATGAATCAAAGCATGACAGATGCTCCCGCTACTGCTGGAAGCAACGAAGACGCACCATCATCCACTAAGAAGAGGCCACGAGACGAAGACGATGAAAAGCCATCGGAGCAGCCTGCCAAGAAGGTCGACGTCAAGGACGTAGAGTCATAATCTCTAACTCAGTTATCAAAAGCAACCTAATTATTGCATAATAGTCCCTGTTTCTAATGGTTCATCTACCAAATCGAAATAGCCACTCGATAATGTGTTGTCCTGACGTTATGGTTATTATGCAAGCGTGCGTAGGAAAAGTGGAAAAGGGAATGGATGGCTAGGCGGCGATTTATTTGAAGAGACTAATTGCTTCATCATGGACTCTATCTACCCAATATAGAGAATTGAGAGAGCTAGTGTATCATGCTTATATTACTGGCTTGCAAATATGGCTTTGGGGTACTACCTTGGGTACCCTAGCTCACTTTGCTTAGGCTAATACCTTGGGAAGATGGATTATTTAAACCTGCACAATGAAAGATATCACAAGGACGTGCTCTACGTCTACTGCGTACTAGTTTGGTAGACATGATGGAAAAATCATTCACTCTATCCACCCTAAGGGAAATAATCGACTAGCTTGTAAATAGTGCTCCAGGTACTACTTTAAGTAGCTTACTGAATTAGATTGGGCTTATACCTTACGATAGACGAATGATTGATATTCTATAATGCAAGATGTTAAAAAGACATGCTAGGTTTGGTAGATACGATCCAAAATCTGCCGAAAAGATACTATGATATACGTCCCATATAAGGAATGATACAACAGTTGGAGAAGGGCGTTGTCTTTGTATATACAAACGATATGAATAAAATACATCGCCTCAGGCGCCCGCCCAATGCCACTCCAGCCAATGAAGCCTCTATGCAAATAAATCGAATCGCTTCACATGCCCTCCCTGCTCGACTATGTAATACACGCAGGCATCATTTATTTTTACCACACCCATCCATCCACAGCTGTCCCCCAAACTTATCGATCAAAATCATCCTACACAACAACCTCTCCCCCATCAACCAGCACTGGTTCCCACTCCTTCCCCTTTTCAGCCTGACTCGGCACTCGGACCTCAAGCGGGCTATACAAATACCACCCTTTCAACGCGCCAATTGCGGCTCGTATCCTTGCTTCATCAAGACTGCTTCCAGAACCCTCACCTAACTTATCTTTTCCCGCAAACACACCCACTACGAAGACAGGAGTGCGGCTCTTTCGTCCCGTCTCACTTAGTATTCTCGCAACGGGGCTTTCAAAGCCTTCTCTAGCGCAGAGCCGGCTTAGATCGCGGGTTGGTTGGCGGAACTCGAAGAGGGAGGAAACATCTAAGTGACGGGAGAGGATATGTGCTTTGAAGAAATTGTAAGCGGCCTTTTTGCCGGCGTGCAGGTGTATAGCTCCGATGAGAGCGCGGACGAAGTTCGAGCTGGCGTCTTCGACGGTGACACCCTTTTCGAACTTGCGTTGTTGGTCTTCGAGGTAGAGTTCTGGGCGCTCGGCGTAGTCGAGCTCGGTGCGTTTGATTTCGTCGCCGAAGTAGTCGTCTTTGACTGTTCTGGCGCTGACGCCTCTTCGCCAGCCGCGTTCGCCGAGGGTGGGTTTTTGGTTCGGGGTGTCTGCGATTTTGGGGAGTTCTTTTACTTGGGTTCCTGTGCCGTCGACGGAGGCATTTCCGGCTTCTACGCGCTTGCATTGGAGGAAGCCGGGGTCGACTTCTCCACCGGGTGCGGCGGCGATGTCAACACCCCATTCTCGTGTTATGGATGTGAGGGTTTTGGGACCGCAATAGCCGTACATGGCGGCGAACATTACTTCTGTTGGTAGGCGTGGATAGCGGCATAGTATTGCTTCGGAAGTGTAGAGGCCTAGGAGGTCGGAGCCGAGGATGGAGAAAGAAGAATTATTGAAGTGAGGATTAATATCGGCAGAGGGATCGACGAGGCAGCGGGCGAGGGATTCGAGAGGTAGTCGAGGGGGAAGCATTAGGCGGGCATGAAGTGCTGAGAGGCGCGCAGATTTGTGAGCTTGTGACGGTGGAGGTGAGGGTAGAGAGCGGAGAATCGATTCGGTTCTGCCTCTGTCTGAGGACTTGCGAAGGAGATCTTCTATGGTAGGCTCAGGAGGGCGAGGATCCAGGAGCTCTTGGAGATCGTCTTCGGTTTCTAGGGGCTCTTCGGAAGGTGCCACGGCTGTGGATTGAGGACGTGACAGTTTGAAAGGGAGGGGAGTTCGATATTGATTTTGGTGTATGAAGCAGCATGGTCTCGTGCGTGGTGAGAGGACTGCGCCGCTCCATCGCAAGAGACGCAATGCTTTCATGAAGCTATATGACCGTATATCACCTCATAAATATTTTTCCAATTGCGAAATGGCCGTTACGCGAGCTGTCTTCAAGTACTAAGGTGGTGGTTGTTGATTGTTGAATTGCTGCATCTGTAAAATCCTCGAGCTAAACAGTCTATGTCGATCATCAATTCCGCTTGCCAAGACAGACAGCTGCCAATCCCAATCAGGTCTTAAGATAGGCGCCGCTCTACCATTGCATGTAGAAAGCTGAGGGATGCGGTTATTCAGCCACACTAGAATCTTAATTACCCTACATAATCTTTTGGTGGCAAGAAGCTCGATCTTAGTTTGTTTAGAACCTACAACATTAATTGTAGAAGATAGCCACCCTCCTACGCCAAGAGCTCTAACCGCGGCAGCTCGCTAAAAGCGGCAGCCCTTGCCCTGCATCTTCAGCAAAAGGCCGCCAAGCCCCAGTCTAACGACCGCACCTCAAGATTCAGGTGCCTATCTATCTCCGCCGTTACCAACGCAATCTGCACCATGGAGGGCGATCACAGCATAAAGTCCGTGCAATCGAAAGGCGCTTCCGTCGAACACAGTAGTGGAGGCAAGATACCGTGCGTCAACCCCCCACAATGGCACACCAAACTCCGCTGGCCCCTCCCAAGTGACTAACAGCTCAATAGCTACCCAAAACATGTCTGGTCGCCCGCAGGAGGATGGTACGCGCAGCCCGCGAATTGGAAGGCAAATACTGCGATAATGGGGCTCGTTGTTGTTGGGATCGCGGCGATTGCGTGGAATATCAGTGCGGAGCGAGAAACGAGAGATAGGTTCCCAGAGAAGGGACGGTTTTACCCGAGTCGATAGTGAGTACTACACTTCTGTATTGCTTGTTGTGGATAAGGTCGTGCTGATATAGGTTTCTTGTCAGTTGGAGCAGGCAGATCATAGAGCATGAACGAGCGGTGGCGGCGAAAGAAGCGGCTGCGAAGGGAACGCAATAACATGGGGTTTAGGGTTGTCATTGCAGGCGTTAAAGCATTCGGATATCACTTCTTGTGGCGGTATCATTGAGGTTGTCCATCGATATGTTCTATTAAATGACAGAATCATTGAGAGACCCGCGCTGTGATGCTCTCGACTGCTGCTGATCCTCTACATACGCCGTCGCTCAGGCTCGATCCGCATGGGACTCAAAGTCGCTGATGGTCGCACTCTGATAATACCGTCAAATCATCAGCAGCTTCCGAACGGGATAAGTGCGCCAGTCGTCAGATTATCTGTACGGGCAATAGCGTGCACCACCCCAAGCAATTGAAGATCGGTTCTATGCTCCACTAATGATACAACCACCCGATCTACATTAATAAAGGTTGCGGAAGCTTGTCCGGCGATTTGATGTTCTCCTCGGTAGCAGTCGTTTGCCGTAAGGATTGAGCTAGCCTCCTGTTCAACTCTTCTGCATCGTTTTCACTAGGCTGCTTACTATTGCGCAAGGCCTTTAAAGATACCAATGTCTCAGTCCGGCAAATCTCAATCAACTCTCCTAAGGTTTCGGGATCGAATTCGAGGCTTACTGGTTGCGTGGCTGCTTGCTTGTGAACGCGACTCAGCATGGCACTTATGCGGTCCTGGGGAAGATCTCCATTCCATAGCTCTGCGCCGTCTGTTTTTCTGTAAGTCGCCTTTGGCGTTCCATTTTGTTCTATAGCGAAACTTGCAGCCACCGTTCCATGAAAAGCGGCGCCTTCGAAATCACTGAGGTCTAAGCTGGGGTCTTCTTCGCGCCATCGGTTCGTCATGCCCAGGCCAATACAATAACCTCCTAAGAAGGCATTCCCGCCACCCGTGACGTCGATGACTTTATTGACCCATTGGTCTCGCTCTTCTGGTGAGAGATCTGTAAAGGCTCTGTGATATGCCGGAACCTGGAACTGGCGGTTTGCGGAGCAAACGGTACAGCCTTTTTCTCCCTGCCGAAGAACCAAAGCACAAGTCTTGTCCCCAAAACCATTTGCCTTCAGCCGGAGGTACAGACCGAAAGGTGATACTTCAACAATCTTGGGGTCAATTACCGCGCCACCTTGCCCCAGGTCTCTGAAGTTCGCATTTGGTAAGTCTGCGAAAAGAGCTTGCATTTCATCATGATTGGGCGAGAAGACGTCGACGTATCTCAGAGCTTCATAAAATGACATTCGCTCGCTGGGTCGGCACGAGTGCTCCATAGGCTCCCACACGAAGATGGGCTTTTCATTTAAGCTAGAAATGGAAGCAACAAATTCCTCGCGCTTAGCGAGTAGCTCTTTCACAAGCTCGATGCAACGAGAGGGAGTGCAAATTAGATGGTAAGTTCTGGCTGTGAAATAGATTTCTGGGAGCATGCTGGGCACAACTTGGATTTTCGGTGTACAGAATTCGAAGACTTGTCAGAAGGATACTATTAGATTCAGAATCCGACCGATGTTCAGAAAGTATTTGCTCACGTCTGATGCCATCGACATAAACATTTTTGCCACGGGTTGTCATTCGGTTAGGTGTCTCGATGATGTGAGTCCCAGTTTTCCACGAAGCGATTTCATCTCTGAGCTTCTGTGACAACTCATTACCCGCATGGATAACGAATCCGACCCTGATAGAGGCATCTCCGTGGCAGAACAAGCGCGCACCAACAGTAGCGTAAGTACCTCCGCCTCCAAGAATATCGTGTAAGGGCGGACCTGTTTCGGGATAGATAGCATCTGGTAACGACTTAAAAACGATCACGGTGAACGACCTCCGAGACATACCAATAGTAATCATTCCCATTGATACAAACTCCATGGTGCTAATTGGTATAGAATTAGGAAAAGGTCGTGATCTAGATCTACTAAAAGGGTAGACATAGATGCACACTCAAGGCAATGTGCTCAGTAACGAATTGCTCAAAGCTTGTGCCTTTTGAAAATGCCACAGACGCATGTTCTAGCGCGACCGGGGACCATCGTGCTGATTGGTGGGCGAAGCCAAGTACATGCAGTTAAGACTCGGCAAGGCTCTGAGTCGCTGTGAACAAGGGACATCGGTGGTTCGGTCTTTCATGTTAGAGTGCTTTCAGCCTTACCCGTCTTGCTTGGCATTTCCGACACCTAAGGCGGTTTCTCGTTTCTTGAAAGCTGCATAAACACCCCTGAACTTACATGTACATTGACAACGTGGTTTAAAGCCAATTATCATATGTACTGGTGAACAAAAAGGGCCGGTTCGCTCACATCAAGTCAATCTATCTGTGTTTTATCTAGCATCTTGGCGTCTTCGCCTGACTGGTTGCTTGCCTACCGATAGCCATGTCGCAGATGAATTCCCTCACTACCCTCATAAAGCGGTATGCTACAGCTTCCTTTGTCTACCGATAAGCTCAATTTTTTGGACTGGCCCTGCTTGAACTTCTCTGCTTGAGCAACGCTCGCAAAGATGCTTCCAAGAATTGATTCCGACCTCCTGCTGACTATGCTGCACAGGCTCGAAGCTGCAACCTCCCGTCTTGAGGACATGGTGCCTAATATAGGTGACCCATCCGATTCAACCAATGGTATAAAGTCAGGCCAGAATCAGGGCATATCGGCAGTAGAGGAAATGGGGCAAGCCAGATCAGCAGTGCCACCAACGCCTAAACATGTGGAAACATTGCCGCCCACCATTGACGACTTCGATGGTATAATCAATGGGGCAGTGAGCACCTTTGTCAATATCAGCGAGGAGATTGGGGGATTAGTAGCAGAGCAGGTACGGGACTTTGGACAAAGCAGCTTTGAAAGTGCTAGGCAGCCATATGGATACTGACGTTTGGGCCGTCAGTCTGCCTCTGTACTTCGAGCCTTTGCTGCAGAACGAAAGTTCTTGATCATCACTACGAAAGCCAAAAAGCCGGACATACAGTCACCAGTCTACATGGAGATCTTAAAAGAGCTGCAATCAATGATGGGTGCTGTCAACGATATACGAGAGGCCAATCGAGCGTCACCCCTCTTTACGCATTTGACTACCGTGTCAGAAGGCATAGCAATGCTTGGTTGGATAACCATTGATCCCAAACCAGCAGACTACGTTTCGGAAGTGTTGGGTAGCGCTCAATTCTACGGCAATCGCGTAATCAAGGAGTACAAGGAAAGGTCCGTAGCCATAGGAGTCACCTTCGCTAGGAATGTGCTGATACCCAAGCCAGAGACCGAAAACACGTCGAATGGGCCAATACTTTCTACAGCATTTTCAAGTCACTCATCGCCTACGTAAAACAGCATTACCCATCTGGCGTAACATGGAACAACCAAAAGGGCATCGACCCTCAAGAAGCCCTAAAACAGGTACAATCCGATCACACGCCTCGATCACCACAGCCATCCTCCACCTCTGCACCGCCTCCACCACCCCCCTTGCCGTCATTTGATGGCCCTCCACCACCACCACTCCCCCCTAGCGGTACCCCTGCTTCGTCCAGCTCTGCAGACATGGGGGCTGTTTTCGATCAAATAAGTCGCGGTTCAGACGTGACCTCACACCTACGAAAAGTCGACCCTTCAAGCCAAACACACAAAAATCCTTCTCTTCGTGCATCATCTGCTGTTCCCCCAGCCCCCAGTCGTTCCACCTCTCAATCATCGTCCCGTAGCGTACCCAGCAAGAAACCGAAACCAGAGAGTATGAGAACCAAGAAGCCTCCACGAAGGGAGCTGGAGGGTAACAAGTGGCTTATTGAAAACTTTGATAATCCGGGAAGTATGATCGAGATCGAAGCTTCGATCAGCCACTCTATTCTTATATCCCGCTGCACAAAGACTACCATTCGAGTCATCGGCAAAGCCAACGCTATCTCCCTCGACAACTGCACGCAAACCTCACTAGTCATCGACTCCCTGGTCAGCGCAGTCGATGTCATTAAGAGCCCGAAATTTGAAATGCAAGTGCTCGGCATGCTGCCTACTATCATGCTTGATCAGGTTGACGGAGCGTCAATATATTTAAGCAAAGATACCCTACATATGACGGAGGTTTACACATCGAAGTGTACGGGAGTCAACATCAATATGCCTGGTGAGACCGAAGACGACGACTACGTTGAGAAACCACTGCCCGAGCAATTGAAGAGCACGATTCGAAATGGGGTGCTTACCAGTGAAATTGTCGAGCACGCCGGTTAAAAAGTAGCCAACTATTATCACAAGCAGGAAGTGAGCAGCCGCCATCGAAGGAGGTCAGTGTCCGTCCTTGTACTATACCATATATTCGAAGCTTGGAACATGTTGTCGCCATTGATCATGCATTTGAGAGCGGTAAAGGAGATTCATTTTGGTGATGTATGCTGTGGTTAGGGCCTATATAGGAAGGAGAGTGGACTGCCTCCAACACTGCAGATCCGCGGTTAGCTTCTACGGTTGTCTTATTGCAATACAAAACCATCTAATGCTCCCTATAACTCACAAATCAATCACCAATGTTTCAGATACCTGAGCAGTATACCAAATGTTTCGAGATGCTATACCTACACTTAGTGCATTTAATAGCTACATGGAAACCTTGAACCTTTCGAATACTCGACAGGTATACCGAATGTCTGGAGATCTTATACCTACTATCAATGCATTCACGGCTACATGCGAATCTTGGACTAGCTTGCGAACACCTTTATGCATTCTCACGATCGTCCTCAAATTATTCATTTCAAGCTCTATGCAGGCCTCGCTCTTAGCAGCGTCCTAAATCTACACCCTAGTATATGACGCTTTAGATAGTAAAATCTAAACGTCCATGCCCGCTACGCTATGCCATGCCAAACACAAACATGCAATCACGCACCCTGCAATCCTTCCTCACCCCCCTTCTCCGGATTCATCCCATCCACAATTCCAGCAACCTTTCCTAACCCCACATCCCGCACCATACCGGGGCTATGTGCTGGACTGTGCGTCATTTCGATGCCGAGATCGACTGTTGGGCTGGGGCTGTTTACTGTTAAATTATTTATGTTTTTCGATGTCGAGGCAGTGGTAGGCGTGGAGGTAGAAGTAGACGGCAGGGAAGTGGTAGGTTGTTCCGTGGGCGGTATATGCGGGATATGTTCCTCGCCTTCTGGACCATGCGCGCGAACTCCAGCTTCGGAATCGGAATCTCCCTCATCGTGTGGCTTGATGGCTTGATCTTTCATATCGACCATACTACTCGCTCTACTTACGGCTTCACTTGTTGGGCTTTCGGTTCGAAGGCCGAGATTTTTATCGGAGTTGGAATTTGCTTTTGTCCAGTCGGCGGGTTTGGATTCGGGTACCGGCTCTCCGAATGCTGGTTCGGTGATGATTTTGATGTTGGAATCTTGATTGGGAACGGCACGCCAGACGACGGCTAGGCGATCGAGAGCGCGGATGCCTTTGCGGACACTGCCTTTTATCCCGTCCATGGCGTCCCAGTCTATTTCGAAGACGCCGCTTTCGGGGAGGTTGTTGGGGTCGGTTATTGTTGGTGTTGGATCTGTGGGCGAGGTGGTAGCGTTTGGTTGTGAGGTGGAGGAGTGCTGGGACTCGAAGAAAGTGTTGAACCAGACGTGGGCGACTGACGTTACCATTGTAAAACCGTATGTTGCTTTGTTACGGCGCTCAAAGTCAATGTTGATGTCGGATGTTGGAACTATGATGGGCTTAGATGGGCGGAAGATTACGGCGCTGCCACCGGGTCCGGAAGAAGATTTAGTCGTGGTTGACGATACTGATTGAGCTGTACCATCGGCAAGTGGCAACGTTCTCTCGTTGAGGTGGTCCGAAGCTGATGCTGGTTTGGTATTGCCTTCTGCTGTGGGGTCCATGACCATCCTTTCGTCTCTGGTGAATGTGTGGAAAGTTTTGATTACTTTGCCTTCCTCGACGTAGCCTTCCACGCCGACTTTCACACCATCTCTCAGTCCCCACACATGCACTTCAAGCACCTCTATCTGTCTTTCGACGTATATCTTTCCATGCTTTGTCCACCAGTCCACATACCCTATCCACCTCAATTGGCTTGGTATACTAACTCCGGCGCCAAATCCATTCCTCATTCTTCTAGCGGTAAATCTTGCCAACGCATCCTCGACGGTCCAGCCCTCCTCACTGATCAAGTAACTACAAGCTACAGTACCGCTCCTTCCTTTACCGGCCTTGCAATGTACAACGAGTACTCTCTCTTTGGCCTCTGGGCCTTTTAACCAATCTCTCGCACTGGCCATTATATTTGGTATGAGAGCGAACGGGGGTGGATGGTGATCGGGCCATGGATAGTGATGTATTCGATTGTAAACTTCGCTGTCTGGATAGCCTGTCCCTTCGGCCCGAAACTCCCATATTGCCCACTTGTCGCCATGCTTATAATCGAGGAATTTCACGAGGGCATCCGTAGGATTGCGATAGGCGCGCTGAGGATACGTGGATGAGGGACCAGACGTTGCTATAACTATTTCAAGGTTAGCCTCGAGAATTCACGTGCTCTTCAAGCATCAATTGGGTGAGCGTGCGGGATTCGCAGGAGACGTACTATTATCTGTTACATAGCAGAGGTCCAGGCCTGCTTCCGGATGTCGTAAGCGGGGCCCTGAAACGATTGAACGGAGGAGGGAAGCCTTCATAAATCAGTTTCCCGATAAGCCAATATTCAGCAGCAAATACAACTTCTACTTACCATGGTGACCAAACGTCGAGCTCACGTGTTGGGCTTTAAAGTTGGCAATATAAGTCAAGACAATTGATGAATGCTATATTTCCTGAACGAAACGCTCCATGGTAGCTTAAACACCTCAGAGTCCTGTGATTATGAGTGGATAGCAGGAGATTGTGCAATAAGTATGAAACAACAGCCTTCTTCCAGCGGACGAAGCCTGGCGCGTAGCCTAGGTACATGTCGGTACGTCATCGACCGACATGCCGACGCTAGCAAGGGTAGCTCTGCTAAGTTTTAGGTTAGGTAAAGCAAGGTACCCGAGTAAGGCTGAAATGCGCCCTACTTTACGTGCCTCGAGACCCGACATGCTTCGTGCATGGAGCAACGTTGAGATTGGCTATATGATGAGTCACGGGATATAACGGTCCTCATCACAGGAATGACTCGTAGACCACCGCAAGCACTAACCTCCCCCAAACCGTTACCAACGCCTCTTGCCATGTCAGCCGCTCCAACTGGCCCTACGCCTTCACCTCTCCCAATTGGCTCCTCTTCTCTGAAGCCTTGTAATGCCAGCGCAGAGCATGATCCGGAAGAAGAGTATAAGCTCTGAAGCATATCCTCCGCGTTAGAGCTGACATGAAATGTAGTAAGTTTGAGTCGGCGACCCGTCCGCATCCTAAGCCCGTTCTCCCCAAATGCAAGCTTCGCCTTATTTGCAACAACCTCGATCATGAGGGATCTAGCATCTTTTTCAATAACATTGATCCTACCGTTTCGCTTTCCCAAGCTGTTGATGCTGTTCTGTCGATCCTATACCAGCCCACGAAATCCAATAATCATGTTCCCCCGACTCGCTCTGTCAGCTTGACTCTTCGGTCCATGGGTGGTGTTGCGTACACAACAGGTTCAGACATAGACGATGATCATAAAGAGATTCACTTCTCACTTGACTATATCAAAAATATAGCATCCGAACGTCAGGAACAAGAAATACGAGGGGTGCTTGTGCACGAGATGGTCCACTGCTGGCAGTGGAACGGACGTGGAACATCCCCTGGTGGATTGATAGAAGGGATCGCGGACTTCGTGCGATTGAAGGCTGGGTTGGCCCCGCCGCATTGGAAGAAAGAAGCTGGAGGTGAGTGGGATGCAGGATACCAGCATACAGGCTATTTCTTGGAATGGATTGAAGAAAGCTTTGGGGAAGGAAGTGTAAGGAGGATCAATGCCACTTTGCAAAACAAGAAATACGTAGAAGAGGAATTTTGGCAGGGACTTTTCCAGAAGAACGTTGCAGATCTATGGGCAGAGTACTCGAACACGTTGCCAAAGCCGAAGGAGAGGGACGAAAACACGAAAGCTGACACTGACGAAAAAATAAAACCTCATGAGTCAAAGTCGGTGACATGAATGGTAGGAATGCGTGATGAGACCTGATATATAGCTAGATAGAGCTCGTCACTACCCTCTCCTCTCGGAATATTACGGACCCCGATCCCCTGTAAAGTCAGGGATGAAAAGGCAAGAATCATTTGGGAGTACCCTGCAAGCGGCAAACCCCCTTCCTCCCCCGGGCCCTGCGTGGAGAGAATACTACCGGGACTACTCCCACTATTCCGACATGTCAAGCCGTTCTCCATCAGACTGCAAACTTCTAGCTAATGCCACATAGGCTTTCAGCCACTTGTCCACAGGTCTTTGGGGGGCAGTAACGAAGCAACCAAAGTATGAATGCCCTCTAGGACTCCTTAACTACCCAGGGACAGTCTTGTGATACGTGGTGCTCTCTTGTGCCTTTGTAGACAGTGAGCAAGCGGGAAGCGTTGCGAAGCTGATTGCACTGAAGACTTACAAGATAGACAACGTACTGGATTCCGACAGTAGGAAGCAGTATGCCCAGAAGACAGACCTAGCATCAGCACTTAGGATCACTCCATTCGTTTAACTTTTTGAAGACTCCTCACATTTGCCACACAGGGGCCGCCAACATTGACCCTCCCAGTGGTCCATTGAGCCGCAATTCCAACATGCCCTATCTCTCGCTCGAGCTTCTAGATAATTTGACCAAGACTCTTCTCCTTTGTCTTTATTACGTTGCAATGAGCTTATCTCTTGTTGAAGTCGACGCAAGGCCTTCTCTTCTCTCTCGCCATATATGATAGGCATAGTGACATCGCAGATACCTAAAAGGCAATATACTATATCCTCCTCCTCCTCAGTCTCGCGGCCGTTGATCCATGATATACGCTCTTGGGGACTATAGACCCTGAGATTTCCCAGCAAAGCTTGGACAGGGATGCGGGTAATATCCGATATATATTCCTTCAGCGATACTTTACTTCCAAGTAGTACGCCCTCCTTGGAGAAGAATTCGACTGATTCTGGAGCCAGGAGCTCTGGTAGTGTCCAGCCACGAGTGAACCATCGACTCTTTCGGAAAGCCACTGCGCGCTGGCTATCTTCAATGCAAGCAGAAACATCTGACAAGTACACGTAACATTTACTAGCATTACGATACCAGCGGAACATAGAATTGAGAGACGAGGTTAGCTCAGCATCGCTCGACTTTTTGATGCAACAAGTGTCTACCCAGAAGTACTGTAGCTTGTCCCCAGCAGCTTGTTCCCCGCAAAATATGATCTTTTGATAGCCAACTCTGCTTCCAGCGATACCCTGTTCAAGATCCTCAAAGGTCACCTCATCACACCCCCAAGTATGTGAGAGGATCGCGTATGGAGGGATATTTCGGTCGGATAACTTCGGGGTCAGGCGAAAGTCGCCTGGGCCTTCACGTTTCAAAAGTCGCATGGTAAATGATAACTTCGCAAGACACAACACGCGGGCAACTAGAATCTGACGCTCACGAGGAGAGCCTAAGGGGCCAGCAACAGCTGGCAGTGGAAAGTAAGGATGGGACGGTAGTTCCGAAGGAGGCTACCAAGAGGGGCAGGTCAAGGAAGAATCCTGCTAGCAATGCCTGCTAGCAATGCAGCCCGACCGCTAGCACCCACCCTACTAATGCTGCTGGCAGTCCGCCATGCTCGCGGTAACCGCGGCAGGGGAGGGAAGTCATGATGGTTGATGGTTTGCCGTCAGGTCATGTATCTAGATGGCATCTTAATTAATGCATGTGCTACGGCGAGGGCGCCGTCTTTCTTTCCCTGTGGCCCGCAATTTGTAATAACATGTATAGATATATTGGCATGCCTCCTGGCATGCTTCCTTCACTAGGAAGGAACAGTGTGCCGCCGCCATCTTGACAGCACCCATACTTCTTCCTCAGGAAAGACTTATCCTACATTAATCAATATCATACCACTAAGACCATTCCGCATGCTGAACCATTGCAAACATAATCTGACGCTCTTTATGAAATAATTGGTAACGTTAATCAAGAAGCATGACAGAAGCTGGTTTCAGGCTTATAAGACTGGGAGTTAGAAGCCACGGTATTCTATCGGCAAACATACTTGGCTGAAGACGTGAGCCAGCTTAGCGGAGTATCACTTGGTGATAGAGCCCTCATAAAGCGCTATTGATCAGTGCAAGAATCGCAGTAGAAAATCGTACCAATGCCAAAATGCTAGGGTACGGTTATATATATGTATATAATAGGATATATCAATAGAAGAGCTTATACAAGTGAGTCTAAAGTAATTAGGAGAGCTAAAACTGGAACCAGATTCTAAGGTACATTAGTTTCGTCCGCCGTAGCGGGGCGCTTGTTTCATAGCCTGGGCGTCGACGCTAGTGTGCGGGTATCAGGTAAACGCGATTGCCAAAACAAACCAGAGAAAGAACATTGAACACACCAATACCCGAGCTCAACTGTCTTTGTTCCTGGCATTATGGATGGTTTAGCTTTTAATGCCCTTGCCGCTCTCAAAGGGGGAGTCCCTACTGATACCAAGCTCAAGCTACTGACGGAGCTCAAAGCTGAAATTAAGCATCGTCAATGTCCCGAATCAGCTGTTGCTCCTTTATTCGACGTGGTTCGAGCATCAATTTCGACCCCCCACCTCGCCGATGCTGGGTTCTCGATCCTAAGTCATCTTACGAAACGTCTTATAGGGCAGGATCAGATTTTGGTACTACAAACCCAGGGCGTCAAGACCTACCCATGTCTCCTGGAGCGTCTTGCAGATTCGAGAGACCGAATTCGCAGTCGGGCCGCTCAAGCACTCACTGATTTCCACGCTATTGCGGCGTCGGACGTGGAGCAATTCGTACGCGACAAGGTGTTGACTTGCAAAAATCCAAAAGCTAAAGAGGTTGGCATGCAATGGGTCGCTAGTGTAGGTGACAGCCCCTCATTCGTGAGACGCACCGCTGATTGGTTGCAGACTCGCAGAGAAAGGAACATAGCTTTCCGAGCATTCGTACCCAACATCGTCGACTGTTTAGAAGATGCGGACGGCAACGTGCGAAAAACAGCGCAGGAAACTATAGTTGAATTGTTTCAGTGAGTATCAGCGTTGAATAAATTTCATTGTGCTCCATGCTCACATCTAACGAGCAAGCAGGAATGCTGGACTCAGGGGTATGAACGATCTTCAGAAGCACCTTCAACAACGCAACGTACGCAGAACAATCATCGATCACATCCAATCTGAACTTGGCGTAGCTGCTTCAAATGAGCCGGAGGTGGTGCCAGAAATAAACACACCCGTTGGCGGATTACCGAAGCAAACGCTAAGCCTGAACAATAGCGCTGCGAATGATCCACCACTTAATACTCCGACGATGTCAGTATCCGAACAAGAAGCCGTGCAATTGGATCCTATCTACATTGAAAGTGCCAGGGATCTTGAAGAGGGTTTTCGTGAGATGCATCCTTGGTTCGAAGGCAAGGAATCTGAAGGCAACTGGTTAAAGCGAGAAAAGAGTATACTGAAGCTAAGGAAGATCACAAAGGGCAATGCACCTCAGGACTTCACCACGCTCTACCTCTCCAATATCAAAGCCCTGCTTGACGGCATCTTGAAAACAGTCAATTCTCTACGAACGACTGTCTCTACTATTGGTTGCCACTTGGTCCAAGACATAGCCAGAGTCGCAGGACCTGGTCTTGATAATATGGTGGAGATACTGCTTCAGAATTTGATCAAGCTTTGTGCGAACACCAAGAAAATCACTGCGGCCAAGGCCAACGAGACTGTTGCTGCGATCATGGCTAACGTATCTTACCACGTCCGGATTATGCAACACATCCACGGCGCTTGCCAGGACAAGAACGTTCAACCCAGGAATTTCGCGTGTGGTTGGCTTAAGACTATCATAACCAAGCACGGGAATCACAAGAGTGCCATAGAACATTCTGGGGGCCTCGACCTGATTGAAAAGTGTCTCAAGCTGGGCTTGGCAGATAGAGATAAGAATGTCCGAGATGGTATGCGACCAACTTACTGGGCGTATGCTCGTCGATGGCCTGAACGATCAGAAATGTAAGTTAATCAGACCATCCATTTGCTGCAATATCAACGCTAATACTGTCTAAAGCCTATTGTCCACCTTGGAAGCTTCACAGCAGAAGCTGTTGATTGAAGACTCGTCCAATCCAAATCCTCAAAAGGCGTCATATCAAGTCGCCACAACAGGAGGAAAACCAGCTTCCTCGAAAAGTACAAGCGCGGCCTCTACAAGGCCTTCCATCAAAGAGACCATTGCGGCACAAAAGAAAGCGAAAGCAGCAGGCCGGAATTTTCCTGAACGTCCCTCATCCGCTGAACCATCCATGTCTCCCAAGAAATCTACTACACAGCCTACCGCAGGAAGACCGGGCGCTGCTATGTCTTCAACTTCTCGGAACGTCTCCAATACCTCTGTTGGTACATTGTCTTCTGCCCCAGTGCGGCCCCGAAGAAGGGCAGACGTAGCAAGACCCGCTACTGCAGATCCCTACTCTAGCAGGAAGCCTACAAGGACGGAAACTCCTCCAAGGAGTCCTGGGGTCAGTCCAGTCAAGAGAGTCAAGACACCAGCACCACCTGCGAGCAGTGCCAAGCTTGCCCTTAGAAAGGTCGAAAGCCCCGCCAGCAGCAGGGGAAACTCACCAAGGAAAAACGGCGTTGCCGAGGGTCTGAGCCATTACCAATTCAACAGTGCTATCGTACAACCACAACCGAGCCCCACGAAAGCTGCAGAAGATTTCACCATGGTAATGCCGAACCTCAAGTCCTCGAAGTCTGAATACAATCTATCATCGCAACCAGCTAATGTTGAAGACCCATTCATGGGCAGAGAGTCTAGCGAGGTAGTGGGATCGGCGAGTCCTGACAAGACTTCTAAACCACGTGCACAGACATCGCCAAATAACAGGGGAGGTGGCATACCGCGGTTGAGCCCATCCAAATTGGCAAGCAGCTTTGGCCGTCTGCCAATGGACGAAGATAAGAACCAAAGAATTTCGATGAGCCCAAGAGCTATCGGTTCAAGGAAGGAAAATTTAACGCCCAAGAATTCTAACATGCAGGACCAAAAACCACTCCAGGTTTACGAGGATCCTATACGCTCCCCCAACAACGGGAGTCTGTACCCGTCGCCTCTCGCCCATACAGTCGGGGCTCTGGAAGAGCTTCCTGTAAACGAACCCACCAAGCAGCGTGGCCTATTCGAACCTCAATTCTTAGCCGAGGAGCCCAAGAGCCCTGGTTATCACCAGAAATGGTTAGCTGTGGAAGCAAGAGAACGGCAACGTACGAGCACTTCCGAAAACATCGAAAATCCCATTCTTGCACGAAAGATCTTAGGTAGTGGAATCGAACGAGTGCGTGCACGATCCTTAGACGTTCATGGCTTCCGAAAACTCCAGACCCTGATCCGGTCATCGGGAGACACCATCTGGGAGGATGGGTATAAATTCGACGAGCTACTCCCTCCACTGCTCGATTATCTTGAGACCCCAAATGACGACGCCGCACCTCGCTCTGGAAAAGCCCATGATCTTAAGACGCAAGTCTTAGTCACGGTACGACTACTACTGCAATACCAACCAAAATACTTCTTCAGCTATTACCCACGTGCACTCACTGCCGTCCTCTCCGCTCGTAAACACTACAGCAGCACATCTCACATCGTCTCCGGTCTCGAAGAGACAGCCGAATCAATCGTCCACCGCTGTGATCCCTTACCATGCATTGACTCTGTTCTAGACCTTCTAGAAATCGAGCGCACGCAAGCCCCTGGATCCAACCCCAACACTGACACCATGTTCATGGGCTTATACGTCCTAGCAGGCCTTCTCCACCGCGGCCAAGAAAAAGGCAGCAGCTTCCAACTGAGCACGGAGCAGGAACAACGACTGGGCCGGATGGGCGCGAGTTGCTTGGCGGATACGAATCCTGATGTCCGCCGCGCTGTGATGGAGTTTGTGGTTGAGTTGCATGATCAGGTAGAGAAGGAAAGGTTTTGGGCTTTGGTGGCGAAGGGGAGGGATGATCATAGGAGTTTGATTACGTATTATTTGGCGAGGAAGAGGGCTATCGGTATGCAATAACATGACATGGCTGAAGGGAGGGATGGTGAGAGGATAGGGTAGGGTAGGGGAAAGTGGGATGAGAAGAAAGTGAAGAATGAAAAAGAGATGAAGTGTATGCGTCTATATGATTTGACGTTCGAACGCTTGGATTATGCTGTTTGTTTGTTTCTTGTATATTTTGTGATAGCGAGGTGTCTGGACACTGAGCGAGGGTGCGGTATGATAATCAATGTATTAATGTGATTAATTGTTTGGCCAAGATTGGGAGTGTGAAGCTTGCCTTGCTATGACCATGCATGTATGCTCGAGGATCTTAAGCACTCTTGATGTTTTTGTGCGAATGGATATTACATTGGTACATCAACTCAGCACAGCCATCTTTCTTCCCGTCTCTATCATACAATCTTTCAGTTATATTCTTAAATGCCAGCTATGCTACTACATCTCCTCCCTGCCCCCTTCTTTCCTTTCCCAAACCTTACATCCCCCTTCCCAACACTCGTACAGAGTTCAATTCAAGGTCAGTAATCCAATAGACTAGGGAGTTGGTAGATAATGTGTGCCGTAGGCGGATGTCAAGTATCGTTTTCGTCTCATGTTTTTGTTCCGTCCTATATTTTGTTTTCCATCCTATATTGTGTTTTCGTCCGAAGTAAAAATTTTCGTCCAATATTTCCAATGTTTTTATTTTCGTCCTATATTATGTTTTCATCCTATATTTTATCTGCATCCTAAGTTTGCGAGACAAGTGTGGTATGATTAGTATTCTCTATTGCACAAAGACACGAAGTGGGAACTATGAGGGGTTATATGTTGAGTGTCTCACTAGTTTTGGCTGTTGAATGCATTTGTAGGTCCTTCGGGAGCATAGGTGTGGTGTTATTGTCTAATATCAATATCACTGTGCCATTGAATGCATCTGTGGGTCTCTTTAAGAGCTTTGGACAGAGATCCGCTAGAAATTTAGAGAGGTACGTTCGATTCGTCATAATATTTCCATAGGTAGTCTCTCTTATACAAAAGCCCACACCCAAAAACATCTTACTCCACTTATGCACTAAATACATGATGTCTCTCTCTCCCTCCCTCTCTCTCCCTCTCTCTTTTCTTCCCCTTCTCTCCGAAAACAAGAAAACCACCAACTCCGAATTCCCAACCCAATAATCATCATCAGGTATACCCAGTAGCTAGCTATGCCTTTCCAATCCAATCAACTAGCCCAGACCCAAAACGCTGCGGTACGTGGAGGAAACTTTAGAAAGTATCATCTCCGAGGGATATCCTTGAGTTTTCGAGAAGTCCAGAGGTGTGTATATAGTAGCAACCAATATGATGAATGACGATTAACGTACGCCCGCTAGAAGTGCTGTGGATGTTGTAATCAGAAACAACAGATTAAGGTGATATATAGCAGTGTCAAAATTCGAGATGGTTTCCAAATAGGGTTGGGTGGTCTCCCCATCCTTTTGCTCTGATGGCGAGGATTGTTGTTGGATTCCTCCCAATGGTTTCGTGATGTTGACATAGGACAGTATCCAAAGTCCCTGTCCTGTCAACACCTTCCAGGCTTTTTCCCTTTTAGCCAAGGTTATATATCATCCAGCCCATAACTCCAATACAGAATATTATTTTTCTCTCCACTCCTCTTTCTCGTTCCTTATTTCTTTTCGACCGTTGCCCAGCGAAAGACTCACTCCTCCCTGCGGTCCTCACGGAAGAAAACACCCTGACAGTTCTCGATCATAAATTGCACCGCAGCATTCTTTGCCTGAGTGTCCTGCATCTCCCGCGCCAGACTTTCCGGCCTCATCACCGTAGGCGCAAACACAACAGCCACGTTCGCACTGGTCATCAAATTCTCCGCTTGTAGCTCCACAACCCTTGCCAAATGGAATACCAATACCTCCAAGGTATCCCTGTGGTGAGATGGTAATTCATTGATTGCGTGTCTCATACTGCTTACGCGGTAAGAGTGATTGTTGGGGTTCGCAGGATGGGCGGGATGGGAAGGGTCAATGTCTTGAGAGGGATTCGGTGCAGCCTCCAGGAGTTTGTCATAAACTTCGTAGGTAATAAGTGGGGTGGGAAGTTTGCGGAAGTATTGCTTGAGGGTGCTGGTGACTGCGTTGATATCAAGGTCGGGATCTGAGATGTCATAATCGTTGCTACGCTCAAATCCTTCTTTGATAGCTTCTATCTGTGAGTTGCCACCAGATTTGCGGTAGATGCCTTCGATGTCCATGCCTAGAAGTCGATGGTCAAATCATGAGGAACATGAGAAATACCGGATTGGAAAAGCTTACCTCTGGCGTCCACTTCTTGGATACAGCGCATCACGATACCAGGGATGTTGACCCTTTCGTACTCCGCTCGCTGCTCGAGTTCGGAACCAAATAGAGCTACAAGAGGAAATCAGTACGTGGACATCATTCGGAGTTCAAGACGTCCGTACCTGGACCACCGTATGCATTCACAGCAGGCATGCTACCGTTAGGTGAGTTCTTCCATTGTTGAGGCTTGCCTTTCTCCTTTCCAAAGAAACCCCCAAATCCCTGACGTGGATCCTGACTTAGACTCCTCGGAAGGCTGCTAGTAGGATACTCCTGCTGTTGCATCTGATTATAAGACATCCCTTCTGTGTACTGGCCGTCTCTTTGACCTCTGTCTCTTTCATTGAAGGCCGCCTTAAGACCTTTAGTCACCCCTTTAGCAACGTTATGACCGCCCTTCTTCCAGTTGAACTTCTTAGGCTGGGCTTTCCGAATGTTGACCACTTGCGGTGCTGTCAAGTATGTCGCCGGGTCAGCTTCGTGTTCCTGAACAACAGTAGACCCTGTCATGTTACTATCCGCGAGCGAGGGTCGTGGCTCTCGGGATTCCACTGATACGTTCGACCTTTCCTTATGGTGTTGAGGAGTATATATACCAAGACCGTTTGGTGGGGGTTTCACCGTCTCTAAAGAGGGAGCCGCGTTTGCTTTGTAAAGTTCTTGAATCTGATGTACAAGCTGATTGTTGAGATCTGCTAATTGCGCATTCTTCAGAGACAATTGTTCGAATTCCTGGAAGCTTTTATCTTTTAGCTGGGTGAGATTGGCGGTTTCGTCGATGATATCGTTCCTTCGCTGAGTGAGATCCTCTATTTGCGGCGCGAATGAGTCTTTCAATTTCTGCAGGCTTTCTGCAAACTCTCGTAAGACGGCGTTGCTTAATTTACCCAAATCAAGAGGCTCTCCGCTTTTCTTAGCTGCTGCGATGTGTTCTGTTAGGACCTCTAATTCTCGAACAACAATCTCTTTCTGTGTGTCAAGAACCACCATAGTAGACCTTTTCTCTCTCAGCTCAGTGTTCATTTGTTTAATGCTGGTCTTTGCTTCCAGTGCAGCCTCCAATTCTGCAAGCCTTTGGTCCCTTTCCATACCCTTCTGTCTCTCTCTGCGCAATTCGTTCTTGAAAAACAGGACTTCCTCCTTGTTCTCGGGCGATGATGCCATTGGGCTACTAACCTCATAGCCGAAGGCCGGGCTATGCGATCCAGAAGGTATAAGAGGTGACTTTGGCCATTTCTGTTCCTTAGACATTCTAGAACCTCTGTCGCTCATGCTCCGTGCATGGCGAACGGAATGGGAGACGCGGCGTAAGAAACTGCCTTGATCCTGCTGCCCGTCATTCGAGCCAGCTCGAGAGATATCGTCGTCCACGCTTGAGTCAGCTGTATGATTAGTCCGTGTTATTTTGGGCGACACAGGCACATCTCCATTGCGCGAAGACTCGTTTCGAATAAGCTCTGATTTCATCGAGCTGACTGATTCATTCTTCTGCTTAGGCACTGCGGTGTTAGGAGGGTTAGGGGGAGCTCTAGGCGAGGTGAAGGAGTCACTTGATGAGCCATCTTGAAGTGCCAGACGCTCACGAGCACGAAGAGGAGGAGGGGGAGCGTCGGTGAATTTGCTGGTTGCCGGAGAGTCTTGAGCTCTAGTGACGCCCCGGTTCGAACCGGCATTCGTCTGGGGCTGAGTCGTCGTGGTTGGAGGTGCAGATGCCGGTTTATCGAGATCCTCGTCCTTAGTAGACACATTCGTGAGCTTGCTGGCCGCTCCCGAATCAACTTCTTTCCTTGGGATAGTTTGCTTGCCCCGCGCTAGTGAATCACCCCTTTCCGGCAGAGTCTTCAATTGCGTTGTGAGAGGTGAAGAATGGGTACTTGGGGAGTCTGTCGAGACATGACTTCTCGAACCATGGGAGTCTTCTGGTGAACCACTCAGAGTTGCCTCGGACCGTGAAGATGAAGGGGACTCGTGAGATGGGACGGTGAGCTGCTGCTCCTTGACTTCAGCACTTGCAGGTACAGGTGCTGGATTGGATGTCGGAGCTGGTATAATCATGTCCAAGGAAGGGCCCACAGGGTCAGATTTTGAGTTCCTTTTCTTTTTGGGTGCTTCTTGTAGCATGAATTTGCCATTCTGATTTTCACCATTGCGTCGGCGCAGTTCGTTCCCAGGCTTTTCACGCGTCTCATTTGCAATGGCATTGATCGATTTGCTCCCATTCTCCTTTTTCTTCCGTAGCTGTTCTGTAAGCTCCGAAGAGATCTGACGCCCTCTTTCCTGGTACTGATGGGCTATATGAGGACTGTTGGGTTGGGACGAATGCCGAGAATCCGCTGGCGAGTCAACGGCATTCTCCTTGTCGTGTTCGATCGGGGCTTTGCGAGAAGCGGCATTTATGGCTTGGAAGTAATCTCTTGCGTTGGGCTTGCTTTCACTCTGATGAGAGCTAGTCGGATCCCACTGTGTATTGTTATCGCGCCTAGATAGAGGAGAGGGCCCAGGCGCTGGATTCGGGTCTAGAGCCATGGGTATGAAGAAGCCTTCGCCATTAGCAGACGCTTCAGACATTTGTGAATGAGTTGAACTTCTGTTGTTATGATAGGTGGAGGAGGGTAGAGTGAGGTTTTCTGGTGGATGTCAGTACTTAATATACGCATATTTGATGGTATGGTCTTGCCTTTGCGGTCGTCTTCGAGACCCGCTGGAGACGTGTCACGTTTGTCACTTCTTGATGACCGAGACCTTTGATTTGGGGGCCGTTTCTGCGAGCCACGAGGTCCCTCGCCGGGGCCTCCAGTCTCAGACCTAGATCTCGACGTCGATGGTCTCTTGCGTGTGGGATGATTAAGCTCTGTAGGTGTTTCTGAATAGGTTTCTGATGGGGGGCTGTCAGTGGCCTGGGAAAATGTGCTCTGGCTGACTGCATTTGGTGGTAGAGATGGCAACGATTTGTCCAGGAGCATGGTGTTATTCGCTGGTTGCTGAGAATGCTTGTGACGGGTTGAGCTGTTCTTTTGCGACTTCTTCCGTCTCCTTTGCATCAAAGATTCATGACATTCCATGCAAAATATTCCCTGTGACGTCCTAGCGTATTTGAGATTTTCGATCTTCTTCTTGCAGTTCCGACATTTGAAGCAGTTGGCGCAGAAGGCCTGATCGCCGGTAAGGATGGCCAGATCCTCGATCTTGTTATTACAGACACTGCAACTGTAAGTACAGTTATTGCAAATGAGTGAGCCATCGCCGAGGAGGAGGAGGTTTGCATCTGAGTCGAGGATGGTGCCACAGGTATTGCAGCGGAAGCAGTCTATGTGCCATCGATTGCCAGCTGGTAGCGAATCAGTATATCGGTCTCGGCAGGTCACCATTACTGTCTGTGGGACATACCAAGTTCGAAAGCCTTCCCTTCCTCGAGAATCTATTAGATGGATTGACGTCGTTAGCATGCAAGCTTGAGTCAGGGGGCGGCATAGCAAAGGTAGCTGAGTTCGGAGCGGGCTGATTATGACATACCTCGCCACAACCTTTGCACAGATATGCAATGTCGTCCTGTTCCATAGGAGATTCCGGAAGACCAGCGGACTCCATCATGATATGGTCCTGGGTTGCCAGAACCCAAGTCTGCTGTGGCAATCGACAGCAGACGTCAGGGCCAACGTATCGATAGAACGTTTCAAGCTCTTTCCACTAGCCTCGACTCAGACACATTGGCCAGGCTTGCCCACATCCACCCTACTAAAAATGGATTCCCCTTGGGGACTGGCAGGCTTGTTTTCTTCCCAGGCGTTGTGGAGCTGGCTCTTCCCCCCGTAAGGCAACCTTAATCGACTGCCGGTTCGGTAAAATGTACGCGATGCAATGATTTCGCGTTGGAAGGCAGGCACCAGATAGATAACCGCGAGCGACAAGCGGAGAAAAACGAGTGGATAGCCTAAGCTCTGACCAGGACAGTTGCAGCATACAAGCCTCGAGGCGGCCACGTAGCGTCCAGTCAAGCAGAGTACCACCCACACTGGCTCTCAATGGGTAGTTGATGAACTTATGTCGTAAGAAGATCTGGATACAATAGGTGTTCAGCTGCAAGGGTGTTAATGTAGTGGTCGGGGAAATCGAGGCTTTACCCCGTTGTTTTGGCTTCGCCGCGTTTCAAACTTTTGACGAGGCGAGTGAAGCACTTTCGTCTCATATAGTGATCATGCAGTGAAGAGCAGCCAAAGTGAATTGAAGCTCAAGCAGACAGTGTAAGCCTGACGATAGGGAGGTGAAGTCCTGGTGACGATCGATTAAAGTCGAGATGTGAATGGAAGCTTTTGGGACCAATTACGCTAGGCGGGATTGAGTAAACGAAGGCCCTTGGAGCGGTCGCACCAGTCCGCAGCCAGTAATCAATGCCCCCTAACGACTGATATATCATGAACGGTACCGTCAATCTACCACAGACTCAGCCTATCATCTATGTACCTCGTACTGCTACAGTACAGCGGGACCACCGCAACGCTGCATAATCGTTCTCTTCACCGCCGAAACCGGGCTCAAATGTGCGCAGTGAGCCTGAAACACACTTCGAACATCCAACTCATCTCAGTGGCCCTTGATGCACGACACACGCTGATTACGACTGTGCGCACGCCACCACGTCTATCGCAATCTCACAAAAGAATGTATCTCGCTACTCTCTACTAGGACTGCTGATCATTCGCTCATGTGTATCGCATGGCTATCGTCATGATGGGAATAATAAGAATAATAATAAGAATGACACGAAGGCTTTTCTTAGGGAAGCGTGAGATTGTTGTCATTGGCTTCTGATATAGATTGCGCCCTTGCAGAGGCGGAGTTAGGCAACAGTCTAACGTAGCTAGCCGCTTGGGCTTGAGGGATGAAACCTCTCCCCTCTCCCAGCTCCAGCTGCCGTCCAGTGGGGAGCCGGTTCGCGATAGTCAGGGCTTACGGCTTACTCCAGTAGGGCTCAGGGCCTAAAAGCTCAGACTCGGACGGGCGAACGGTAGAGTACCTACGGCGGCCTCCCGCAACCCCTGCCACCGCGTTAGCACTCAAATCATTCTCCGCTACCCCTAACCACCCCTAAACACCCCTACTAAATCAATGTATACGGGTTCCCCACAGACGGAAATCACCCTTTGTCTCCGTGTTCTTGAGCCTCATTAACAAGATGCCGTCTCGTAACCTTGCACATCGGCGTAAGATGGTTTCAACCCTCACCGCTCTGCAGAAACACCCTCGTCTTCTACCATCGTATTATCGCCCTATTCTTATTCTGAAACTCGCTTTCATGCCTATGGTTGATCGTCAATCTGGCCCCCAAATGGCTCTGACACAGGATCAACAAGCTTGGACAAGGTACCTCGACAATGACGAAGAACTTGTGAGTAACCTTGGTAATGGGAGCCGCAAACATTTCCCAACTGGTACTGTTGTGTTACCAACAGAGAGATATGCGATTGCCGCAGAACAACAACAGAAGCGCGCCTGCTGATACAGCAAGACTTACAGGTAGGCAGAAACTGGCTCGGCATGGAAAGTCCGGACCGTGACTTAGTTAGCGAGACGTTTGATGGACGGCAGGCATCTAAGGACCAGATAACCATATGTAGCCAGCCGTGCAACACGAGAATTCACGAGGCTCGAGACTCGTGAAGGTTTTGCTCATCTCCGACTTCCCAGCAACGCAATACTAAAAGGACAATGCACAGACAAATACGATGTATCCACGAACGCTAAAGTCGAGTCATATTTGTCTTTGTGGAATGCCTGGCTCTAACATCGAGACAAGCAACAACACGTCTCACAGTTGGAGGCTCTTGACCAACTGCAGCCCAACGAGTAGTTCCTCCGCAATAAACTTTGTTGCCATGTCCTATATTCAGAACAGACGTTCACTGCCTGTTGCTTGCTATGTCCGTTGATCCGCGGATACTATTATTCACTACACGCATTGAGTTCCAAATCTTTATTGTTTGACAGGAAATCGCTATAAATGAGTTGTACAACTACATAACTAATCGTGGCTGAAGTGCACCTAAAGAGCAGACGCTTCTTACAAACGTCTTATGAAAATTACTCGACTGTTGGCCTCGTCCAAAGTCAAAATTGGCCGAGGGTTTCGCCAGCCACATTATATTTTACCATCAGAAGAAGTCAAGAGCAAGGATACCTTGTTTGCGTACAATAGTCTAAAGCGGGGATCCTTCGTGTATCTGAGCACACCAAACTCGATTGTGCATAATCTATGGATTCAATAGAACAGCACCGTCGTACCCAGGCAACTGAGAAGTGACATTCGCACACGGTTGGGTGAGGTTGGCCTTCAAGAAACAAACGTTCTGCCATTGACTCGCACCAACACGTCCATTTTCCCACTCAACTCCGGAGCACTCGAGGCCCGGATTGTTTATATTTACCAGCCAAGTGTATGTTGCACACGCGTCAATGCACTCCTGAAGCGAGTTTACATTCCCCTGAGTCTGCAAGACCGAGTCACCGGAGTAAGGGATCCAGTTGGTGTTGCAATTTATTACGAAGTGGAGAGAGGTAAGGTTGGTCTGTAAGCCTGGAAGGATTGGGAGCGGTCGATTTGTGGCGGTATAAACGGCACCATCTGCCCCGGGGGAGGGACAAGCAACAAAGCTAGTTTGAGTTGAGCTCGCTGAGGTGGGTGATGTCGGCAGCACAGTCCGTCCTGGTAGTGTTGTATACGCAGGTAATCGCGTCAAGGTATTATTTATCGACCCTGTGGTGCAGCTGTTCTCCCTACATATCAGTACCTCAAGGTCCTACTCTACTATATAGCAAGCGGACTAAAAGAACCACTTACTTTGCAGGCGAGGATTTCCGATGGGCCACCAGCCCTCCACCTAACCCTCCACCTAGGGCAGCAGCCAGGCATATGGCAGCGAAAAGAGTTGGGAGACCAAACGCCGGCTTATTGCACCATCTGCGCTGATCAGCTTTGATCGACAGGCTTGATTGCTCTGAGTTGTAGCGTTGTCCAGGGTACTCGACTGGTAGTTGAAGCGGTACGCTATGGAAATCGACTGGTGGTTGATGTGGTCCACTATGGTAATATTTGTCCTGGAAACTACTTCTAGGACGAGCCCTTTGCTGGAGATCAGTGGGCAGCGTAATTTCAAGCTCCGAATGATGAATAGTATCCGGCCGTTGCATGTCAGCTAGTCGTACTATGAGGGTGACTCGCAATAAATAGATCTGATTATTGCCACGAGACGACCGGAAAATATTCGAAATTCTGAGACAGGCCGGAGAGCGAGGCTATGCTTTTGTTTTTACTAGGATGATCTGGCAACTACACATAAAGAACGGGCGGGACAGATATACCATGCCACATCAGTAAGGCTGCCGCACGTAATTTAGCGATGCTGCGGCGGCGTGGCCCAGGACAAGCTCTTGAGAACACCTACGATCAACTTGCGAGAACCCTGAATAGCACCAAAGTGCCTCTCCACATGGGAAAGCAGGGCGAGCCAAAGAATACTCCATCACGCCACATATCGCCGGGCGGAGACGTGTCGTCTTACCTTGATGCGAAAAATTCTTTACATCAGTTTCTCGGTCAGAAACCGCCTTTACCCTCCCCTATCATCGTAGTAATGTAGGGGAACCCCGAATCGTAAAGTGGAAAATGAATGATAAAGATCAGGTATCCACATCTTTATCATTAACCTTTTTGTCATCATTCAAGTTTCTTATATCGTTCTCTCAGCAAGCAACCGTGTTTACCCTCCCCGTCATGGACCCGTCGCAGGGCGAACCTTCGTAGTAAACATAAAACAATGAAGTCGACTTTCCCACCCAATCTTACATGAAGACCACCCCTTCCCACCCCCAAATCTTTCCATCAATATTACAGCAACAAAATCGCCTTCACCCTCCCTATCCTGCCAGATAATTGTACGAGGGAACCTGGTCGGCACATAGGAAAATAAAGCGTTGAAAATCAGGTACCTGTACATATCTGAAATACAAAGTGGATCATGAAATTCATGTCTACATACATATCCTCCACAAACATCATACCTCTAACCCCCTCCCATTGTATCCCTTGCCAATAACCCCCCCGCCCCATCCTATTATGGGACTCCTTGCGAAGTCAAATTGGTATTTGAGTGGCTGGTGGGAGAGGGGGATTGGGGACGGTGTTTTGATTCAATTTTTGGGTGGAATAAGAGGGGGGGGTTCGACGGTGGGGATACTGCGGAGAGAAGGGAGGGATGGAGGGGTATTTAACGAAGATTTTCTGTCACACTCGATATGTAGGTAGAATACCCATCAGCATTAGCTGGGTAAAGCTTTATCATACTCTACCACACGGTATAATTACAATTTAAAAAAGGTACAAAGCCCCCTACTATCCACAGCAAAGTTGACGAGAATAACTACTCATATCGAACAGCTACCTTATGGCATCTTTAAAACGTATCCTCCTCCTCCACCCCCACCCTCCTCACCACACTCGGACTATCCTCTTCCAAATCATCCGTCACGTTCCCCCCCGCCGTCAATAATAAGTCTTCGACGATGCGTTTCGATGCTTCCCTTGCTATAAATTATAGAATACATTTGATCAGCATGCACCCCATAACCCAAAACAAGCATCAAGGACAATGAAGTCTGCGAGAAAGGAAGAGAGAGACAGAAAAAAGGATAATGAGATAGAGAGAGACCTACCAGGCGTCCTCATCAACCGCCCCTGCGGAATATGAAACTGCATCGTCTTCGGCGGACTAAATCCCATCATCCCCCCTTCCTCCCCATCTCCTTCATCACTCTCACTATCCCACCCTAAATCCTTCTGCTGTGGCGTCTTTCCTCTTCTCCCACCACCACCACGCACGGCACTCCCCTCTCTCCCCCTCTTAGGCGTCAACACACTAACACCCGGTACCCTCCCCCCTTTCCTCGCAGCAGGCGTTCCAAAAATCTCGGCATGCAGTTCCGGCGCTGCGAGGGGTGAGGAATCGAGATCGCTGTCGTCTTTGGAGGATAATCCCGCCTTTCCTGCTCTAGCGACGGAGGGTTTCGGTGTTTGTTCGGACAAAGATTTACTTCGCTGAGGGAGACGAGCGGTGGAGTGCGGGGTAGCTTGTAAGCGGTAGTTTTTATCGAGGACGCGGTGGAGGAGGATGTCCTGGGCGGCTGGGGTGCGGCGGGAGGTGTGGGTGTGGTGGGAAGTGGAAGGGGGAGCGAAGGGGGAGGATTGTGGGTCGGGGGAGTGGGGCTGGCGAGGGGTAGAGGGGAGGGTGGAGGATGTGTTGTTGTCTTGATTGTTGGTTGTGGTTGGGGGGAAGGTTTCGCGCTTGAGGGCTTC
>KI911131.1:1021779-1043201 GCA_000482085.2 Cladonia metacorallifera KoLRI002260
GGCGGGGGTTTGGGTGGGTTGGGAGGGGGAGTTGTAGGTTGAGGTTGAGGGGGTGGCGGTGGAGGTTAGGTCTTCTTCTGTGATGGTTTCGTCCTCAGCTGGAGGTTCTTCGTAGCCGGAGAGGGAGACATTGGCGGAGGCTTCGAAGAATTGTTTCCAGAACTGGGGTCTGTCAGTATTTGATGTGTTAACGTCCGAGATTGGGGGGTTACTTTGGAGCCTTCCCACACGTTCTTGGAGTGCTCTGCGTAATTTTCCACAATTGGAAGGATGCTGGTGGTTACTATGCGATGGGCTCGGCTGAAGTTGTGATCAATTTCTAGCAATGTTGTTACTTTATATTTTGTCCCATCTCGCTATGCTTCACTTACCCTGGAGGGTCAATGTGATGGATTGCTCCAGCTTCTCTAGCTCCTCGGTGAGGGTGAGATTGCGTTGCGCTGCCACGCTTGGACGTGACATATTTGCAAAGAGCTAGGAATTGACTGATTGAGAGTGCGATTGAATGTTTGCTACCAAGCTGAGTATTGACCTGATGGAGATGGTGCATGAATTGTGCTGGCGCGTCGGGGATCTGACGCGCCGTGGGGAGCTTATCGATAAGAGGCTAGCGCCATTGTGGCTCAGCAGAGGGGCGCAATGACGAGTGCAGTCCAGGCACACAGCCTTGGAACGTTGTACTTCAAACTGCCTTCCTTAGATACCAGAACCTCACGTCGAAGTGATCCAGAGCTTTTACCATCATCCTCAGTAGATATTCACGATGCCAGCTCCGTTGGCCAAAGGTCAGTCATCTATACCTCGCTCTAGTCCGAGGCATCCACCCGAGTACGCCACAGCTGCGTACTCCGTGTCTTACCTCCTCGGGCGCCAAACTTCACAAGATACTTACATCTTACAGGCCTCCTTATATCCCTCTCATTCCTCTTCGCTGCCGGGCTCGCCGCCTATGAAAATCCTCATGTCCGCCAATGGATCGACGAATCGAGAAGGAAAGTCGCCTTGGCTTTACACAGTCTGGGCGACGAAGTAGCTCCACCTTCTCAGTCCAGAGACGCCTCTCCAGATGCGTCTACTCGCGAATCAGAAGACCCTGAAGCCGTCGAACGCCGACGAAAAGCTCGACAAGAGATACTAGAGCGAGGAAAAATATTAGAGGAGAGGCGAAAATCCAAGCAACCAGGTAGTCCCAAGGCTAAGAGCTTCGACGAGCTCGTAGACCAAGATGGTACCTTGAAGACCGACGAAACCTCTGCAACCACGACAGCTGCAGAGCCACAAGAAGAGGACTCAGGTCTCCGCCACCGACGCATCGAGACCCAGGCTGCTGCCCTAGGATCCAGCTTCGCAAATCCCTTCACCGACGAAATGCACATCGACCCTCCATCTCCATCTCACGACTCAATGTACGACATCTCATCTCCCCCCACGATCCAGAACAACCCCATCTCCGAACCCCCCTCCCGCTCTCAAACCCCCACCCTCCCCATCATCTCCCCCGTCTCCCCACCCATCCCTCCCAAACCAGCAGCCTACCAACCCCAACGCCCCCTCATCGACACCGTCTCCCTTTCCGCCCACCCCTCCTCCCCACAAACCCCCCGCCTCCTCATCGACACCGACAACCTCTCCGCCCACCCCTCCGAACAACTCCTCAATCTCACACCCACCACATCCGCCTCCTCCTTCAACACCGACCTCGCCGAACTCAACGACCCAAATTTCCAGCACCAGCCCGCACAGTCGAGTTACTGGTCTGTCAACGAGTGGGCTGAGAATAATGCCCGTGCAACGCCTTCTTATTCGCCGCCTGCGAGTGAAGTGCAGAGGATGGAAGAACACAAGGGGGAGGCCGAGCAGGCTGGTAGTGGGGAACATGCTAGTCAGATGGGGAGTGAGGATTTGGATGTTGTAAGTGAGGATGGGAGGGGTGTTAATACGCCGGGGAGCTGGACGGAGGTGGGGAGTCAGGTTAGTGAGGATTATTGAGCGGAATTTTTGGTTTAGTGGATGGCTATGGATGGGCGTATATTCGGTATGTTTCAACAGAAATAGGCAGGCTTGGCGCCGCTGGGATTGGGTTAATTTATCTGGTTCAAACGGAAGAGAAGTGCGATTTTGGTCTCATGCTATACAGATGTTTTCGTGTAGCCACTAATACGGTCTCATTTGTACGTACTCTTCGCCTTTTCATATCGAGATAGCATACCTGCATCATTGAAGTACACCGGATGTAAGCAGAGCCATATCAGTTGTGGGGTATTGCATCCTTTCCATATCTATTTCATAGCCTGCCTAAATCCTCGCATCACCATCCCCCCTCTCCACTCATCCATACAACAACCCCCCCACCATCTCCCCAATCGCCAAACTACTCGTCAATCCGGGACTTTCAATCCCCAGCAAATTCACAAATCCCTCAAACCCCTCCTCCTTCCTAATCACAAAATCCTTAAACCCCTCCCCTCCCTCCCTCCACACCGCCCCCCCCTTCCCCAACTTCGGTCTTATCCCAGCATAATCACACTGCACCTTCTCCCTCCTTATCCCCGGTAAATAAGCCTTAATCTCATCCAGCGCGGCTGGGAGGCGTGATTCATTTACTGAAAGATCGGCAGGGGAAGAGACCCATTCGACGTCGGGGCCGAAACGGATCATGCCGTTCATGTCCATGGTGAGATGGGTGCCGAGGCCTGCGGCGCCGGTTGTGGGGGCGGGGTAGATGAGGGTGGTGGGGCGGGGCGAGGGGAAGGTGTAGGAGTAGTAGGAGCCTTTGGCGTAGTAGGGTGTGAGGTGTCTTGAAGGGGGGAGGATGGTGTTCGAGAGGGGGACGGCAGCGAGACCGGCGCTGTTGATTACGGTTTCGGTTGTTATGGTTGTTACCTCGGAAGAAGAGGGGGGTGTGGTTTTGATTCTCCAGCCTTGAGAACCAGACGATAAGGGTTCAACGGATTGCACGTTTGTGTGACAGGCTAAGTCGCCACCTTTAGATTGGAAATCGGACTCCAGGTATGACATGTACGCGTGCGAATCCACAATTCCAGTGGTTGGGCTTTCGAGAACGGCTTCCCTGGCCAGCACATCTGGCTCGCGGGCGCGGGCTTCGGATAGGGAAATGAATTGCATGGGCACACCCATTGACTTTGCAAAGTCATGAGTCTTGACTAGTTCCTCGTGCTGCTGGGCATCCTGTGCCAGGATCCACTTTTTGGAATTGCGGTAGGGGATGTTTTGCTTCTCGCAGAGATCGTACATCATTTGCTTGCCGCGGAGACATAGTTTCGTTTTGAGAGAGGTTGGACCGTAGTATATGCCGGCATGGATGACCTGGGTAATTATATGAGATCAGAAGTGGTTCGATGGGAGGTAGGGGGAGTTGTACCTCGGAATTACGACTGCTCGTCTCTGTACCGACTGCTCCATGTCTTTCCAGAAGAAGAGTCGAGGTGCCATCCCGCTCAGCAAGTCTCCGCGCAATGGCAAGGCCCACGGCGCCAGCCCCGATCACCTGATGTATGAGTACATTCGAATAAGGAGCGAAGAATTAAGGGTACCTACAACATGTGTGAAGTCGGCTCCAAGTACAGAGGAGCTCGAAAATGGCCGTGAAGCGCATGGCTTGGTCAATTGGCACCGTAATGCTCCCCCGAACATGTCAAGAACCTGCTTCACGTTTTCGATATAACATGGTGGCGCATTGCCGACAATACGTCGAAAGACCTCAAGCTTAGCCCATATAGGTAGGCATTGAATTGGCATATGACGTTAGAGATGGCTTGAGATGTGAAAGCCCTTTAGCATAGGACAAATCATTCCTAAATGTTAAATGAAGGACATGTACATATCTATCGATATACATTGCAAATTGGATGCTGCTTTATTGGACGCCACGATCGAGGTCTCTATGTATCTTAGTGTATACATATACTCATTGTCCAATTGCATTATTCACCATATGGTAAGGTGTTGCAGTCCTCTTCCCCAGTCCTCATCCGGAAGGCTCTCATGCTCTGTCCATGCCACTTTTGACCTTCCTTCAGTTCCTTGACGGAGTCTAATGGTGCAATGGTATACTGTTGTCGTTCCATTGGGAAAGAAGCATTCGTTAGGTACCACGAGACACTGGACAATCGCTGCCTCCAGTAAGAATCTGCTTTCTCGAAGACCGGAACCCAGCTCCCGCCCTTCAGCGGGTCTCCGGCCAGACTGTGCCCTTCACGACTGACCAATGCCACTAATCTTAGCCCCGGAAAACGAAAGTTCTCGTGGCCACCTGATTCGGCTTGTTTGTTCAGTCCAGTACGGTCAACATCTCGTGAACACTAGCAAACTTCTCTCGTGGCTTCCCCTTAGCTTTGCCCCTTTCAATTTCTGCAGCGTCGATTCTCTTCCAATCGCTCCAATTGACACTTCTAAGCCCTCTTCGATCGGCTTCTGATTTCATAGTGTCCCAACCCTGCTTACCAGCCATGAAGGGTTGTTTGCTCTCCCAGTCCGTGGCAATGGCCTCTGCTGTGGCGAAGGCGTCTTCCATGGTGTTTGCAATAACACCCGCTGGCCCTCGTTTAACCCAGCCTGAGCAATATAGGCCTGGAATGCCTGTGCCATCAGATGAAAGACTAGTCACACGCCCGTTTCCATCGTTTGGAATGATTCCTTGTCTTTCGTCAAAATCTATGCCTAGGTCTTTCATGCCATCTATAGGTTCGGATTTATAGCCAATGCTTCGAAAAGCCAGTTCGGCATGAAGCGTAGCTATCTCACCAGTAGGTTCGACCTTCGCTGATGATTCATAAGGGTTGCCGTTTAGCGAGTTCTTAGAGAACTTTACAGTATTCAATTTCTGAGGCGTCGGTTCAGAAGCAGAGAATTGAACTGGGGAGAGCAGAAAGTCTAGAGACCAGATTTTCTCTGCTCCGGAAGCTGGTGTTGATGAGCCTTTGGCTAACAATTTCGTAAGTCGCTTTGGTGTTCGCGGGAGTTTATCGACATCTGGGGGAAGCAGAGTAGGATCTATTGGCTCAAAATAAACCGATGGCAGTGTTAGAAGCTCCCGAACTTCTCGTATCGTAAACGCAGCCTAGCCAAGAGATCAGCGACACCACTACTTCCGGGTGAATAGCCAGAGGAGGCAGCATACCTGCATTGGTCCCCTCCTGCCGACAACTCGGACGCGTTTAACTCTGCTCTTCGCGAGGGTAGCCAGAGCGTAATCCGTCATGTCTGTCTTCCGTAATGTATCGACATCGGTCAATAACGTACGGGCAACATCTAAAGCCACATTTCCTTGCCCAATAATAATTGCATCCTCTCCAGACTCTAGGTCTGGCTCCAGATCGGCGTGTTCAGGTAAGCCATTGTACCAGCCAACGAAGTCGCGGGCTGAGTAAATGCCTTTCAAAGTATCTTCGCCCGGTATACCGAGCTTGCGATCCTTCGTAGCGCCGTAGGCGAACACTATAGCATGGTAATGCTCTCTGAAAGAGGATAATGGCACCCCTTTGCCTACTTCAACATTGCCCACGAAATTGAAGCGTGGTGAAGAAGCAACTTCTTCGAACTTATCCTGGCAGTTCTAAATATGAAAAGTCAGGCATGAATGACTCTATTGACTAGGTGACTAGTAACGTCAAACCTTGTCGCAACAATTGTACAGTATGTGAAATTGTTTAATTCATTACCTTGACTTCCGGATGATCAGGTGCAACACCAAATCGTACTAATCCAAATGGTACAGGAAGATATTCATACATATCCACAATTGCATTTTCGATACTTGACATCACCTTGTAAGCAGTATAGAAGCCTGCTGGCCCAGATCCAAGTACAGCCATCCGAAAAGGCCGACCATCTTGAACGACATGGCTGTTATTGCGCCGCTGGTGTAGATAATGCGCATTAACGGACGATCTTATAGATGGATGAAAAGACTTCAGAGTGTTTTCCGAAATACATGTAGCTCGACGAGCGACATTCATCTCAACTTGATATATCTGAGGCGACGCTTAGGTTAACCGAAAATACGCGTTTTCTGGTGAGATCTTATCGGCGATAGTTGCCCCTGCCGACGAATATTTAGCGCCAGCCAAAACAGAATAAGGTTTATCTATCGATGTCAGCCTGCTATTCCCTGTCGATTCTGTCAGGGAAACTTCTTGTACATTGTAACTCGCAGTACATAATATCGGCATATGAGCTTACACAGTCACTCGCTAGATCCATTGTCTCTCGTTAATCATGGGTGTGGACCCGCCCTTCTTATATGATCATCCATCCAAGTACTCCTTCGTTGGCCCAACAGATCACGGGTTTAACCCAAAAGCAGTGACCCAGGCAAGCTGGTCTCCACCAAGACCAAAACCAAAGATTGATGGCCCCTTGATACAATCCAAGGAGTTCAACAGACATCCAGACTCGTACTTCGTCGTGTGAGGATTTCATACTACTACTGGGAGCGCTCTCTGCTTACACAATCTCAGACCCTATGGCAATCTAGACTGGAAGCCCATGAGCCCACGAACGAAGTCGAAGGTCAAGTGGACACGCTTAGTTCAGCTTTTTCTGCGGATTTGCGAGTTATTGGGAGCTGTTGGACTATTGTTTTGCGGGATATGTCTCACGGGAATGAATCCCACGACTGGATGGATCGTCAGACTACCAGTACGCATTGGATCCCATACGTATTGTATTCGTGCTGATCAAACTCTCAATAGCCTGGCATTGCAATGGTGCATACGATTTACGCTGTTTATCATCTGTCACGATCAGCGAAAGGCCGGACACCTGCTTCGTCCGCTAGTTATATGCTATTCGCCGCCATCCTCGATACCGGCCTCATTCCTTTCCTCGTATTCAGCAGTTTGATGTCGCACACGCAATCTATCGAGCCAAATAACGCGCCAGGTCATTGGGGGACTCTGTTCGGTGGTGATGAAGCGACGACAAAGATTGTATATTCAACGTTCCTGTTGAGCTTGGTCAACGGATGCATGCATCTCGTGTCGCTAGTCATATCCATATACCTGGGGGTAATTTTCCGCAAGATCTCACAACTTCCACCAGATATGAACCCTCTAGAGGATAATCTTACCTCGAGACACAAACGCAACAAGTCCTCCCTACTCGACAATCGCATGAGCCAAGCCACCACAGCAACAGCAAATAGTCGGAAAGATGCCAAAACGGAAGATCCACTGATGTCGCCTCCACGTACTGTGCCTTTCATGCATACTCGCAACAGCTCCCACGACAACATCAGCGATGTCCCGCATCCGAACTCCAGTCCTAGAGTCTCAAGAACAAATCTCTCGACTCCATTATACGACCAACCTCAATCTCACCGATCGTCCCGTGTAGACATTCAGAAACCGTTCTACGACCAACCGCAGTCTCATCGGTCGTCGCAAATAGACATTCAGAAACCCTTTTACGATCAACCCGGCTCTCAGCGCTCCTCACACATCAAGCTCCAGAGCCAGTATCTCGACCAGCAACCCTCCCCTCCTTCCTCCCGTCACAACTTTCACGATGTTACCCTCGATCAAATCCCTCCCAATCCGGTCGCCAATACAAGCATCACCCGTTCCCCCACCAAATCCTCCTCCGTCTACTCCTCCAGCACGATCAGCACCATAACCTCTACTCGTCCCCGCTCCGCCGCTCCCTCCCTCCCAGACAGCAATTGGATCACACACCCGTCCCCTTCACCCTCCCCACCTAGAGAATTCAAACACCTCCGCAACAAATCATCCTATCAGCCCCTCTCCCAAACAGCTCCCTTCGAATACACAAGCCAAATCGAAAACATGATTCCCCACCCCTTAACCATGAATCCACCCACACCACCACTCCAGCAGCAGAAACGTCGACAGAGGCCTGACCAGCGCGCTCTGACGCCCGGAACGGGAAATCTGGGCGGGCAAGGGAGTTGGGGATCGGGAAATGTGGGGCTTGGGAAGNACCTGGGGGTAATTTTCCGCAAGATCTCACAACTTCCACCAGATATGAACCCTCTAGAGGATAATCTTACCTCGAGACACAAACGCAACAAGTCCTCCCTACTCGACAATCGCATGAGCCAAGCCACCACAGCAACAGCAAATAGTCGGAAAGATGCCAAAACGGAAGATCCACTGATGTCGCCTCCACGTACTGTGCCTTTCATGCATACTCGCAACAGCTCCCACGACAACATCAGCGATGTCCCGCATCCGAACTCCAGTCCTAGAGTCTCAAGAACAAATCTCTCGACTCCATTATACGACCAACCTCAATCTCACCGATCGTCCCGTGTAGACATTCAGAAACCGTTCTACGACCAACCGCAGTCTCATCGGTCGTCGCAAATAGACATTCAGAAACCCTTTTACGATCAACCCGGCTCTCAGCGCTCCTCACACATCAAGCTCCAGAGCCAGTATCTCGACCAGCAACCCTCCCCTCCTTCCTCCCGTCACAACTTTCACGATGTTACCCTCGATCAAATCCCTCCCAATCCGGTCGCCAATACAAGCATCACCCGTTCCCCCACCAAATCCTCCTCCGTCTACTCCTCCAGCACGATCAGCACCATAACCTCTACTCGTCCCCGCTCCGCCGCTCCCTCCCTCCCAGACAGCAATTGGATCACACACCCGTCCCCTTCACCCTCCCCACCTAGAGAATTCAAACACCTCCGCAACAAATCATCCTATCAGCCCCTCTCCCAAACAGCTCCCTTCGAATACACAAGCCAAATCGAAAACATGATTCCCCACCCCTTAACCATGAATCCACCCACACCACCACTCCAGCAGCAGAAACGTCGACAGAGGCCTGACCAGCGCGCTCTGACGCCCGGAACGGGAAATCTGGGCGGGCAAGGGAGTTGGGGATCGGGAAATGTGGGGCTTGGGAAGGCGAGAGCGTGGGGTGGTATGGGGAGAAGCGGTGGGGGAATGGGAGGGGGGGGTAGGGTGGTAAGTCGGAGTGGAGTGGAAGTTAGGGACGGAGGGATCTTGCCGAGTGGTGGTGTGAGGGCGAGGGAAGTGAGTGGGAAGGTAATGGAGGAGGGAAGGGGGAGGGGAGTTGGGTGGTTGTGAGGGAATAGATAATTTGGAAATTTCGAGTCCTGGACCATATACCAAAATGCAAGAAATGGGCATGGGAACGAAATAAAATACATAGCGAACGGCGAGTTTGGAGTAAATGCGGAGTAAAGGTATAACGCGACGCAAACATATTCACTCATCTGGTTCTTCCTTTTCCTCTGCTTCTTCTTCTTCCTCTTCATCCTCAATGTCCTCCTCGCTCCCTCCCACAGTTTCCTCCTCTTCCTCATCTTCAACGTTGTCCTCCACCCCTTCCCCCAACTCCTCCTCTTCCTCCCCTTCCTCACTTCCCACTCCCCCCATCCTCTCCTCCACCCACCCCTTCCAATCAACCCCCCTCTCTTCCTCCCCACCGTCCTCCAACCCCACAACCCCCTCCCCCTCCCTCCACCCCCTCCCCCCCTCCAACCCACAAACATGTCTCATAGTAGGTCTCCCATGCGGACAATTCCACGGCTTATCCACCCCTCCCATTTTCCTCACCAACGCCTCCATCTGCTTCATCGTCAGCGTCTTGCCAATCATAATCGAGCTACGGCACGCGCGCATGGCGAACATGCGGCGGACTTTGCTGGGACGGGGGATATATGATGTAGAGGTGGAAGAGGGATTGTGGGTGGTGGTGGGTGATTCAGCGAGAAGGGTGAGGAGTTCTTCGAGGTCGGCGATGGAGAAGGTTACTTCTTTGCTCATGGGGAGGGAGATGAGGTGGCAGCGCTGACCGACGGGTAAGTCGCCGCTGGTGTCTATGTCGACTACAAAGCCATTGTAGAGCAAGGCGTTGTAGTTTTCAAGCACGATTTCTTCTTCGATGGCTGTGAGTTGCAAGGGGTGGGGATGGACTAGGCGTTGGTTTTGCACCACGGTGGTGGCTTGGAGGCGCTCGAAGTTGTATTTCTCGTCTGAGGCGTGTTGGTCGATTATGAAGAGATCGGAGGATCCGCGGGTGGCGAGAATGAAGCCAAGGTTGAACTGGCCGGCTATGTGCATGGTTAAGAAGTCGGTTTTGGAGACTGTGAGGGAGAGGCGCTCTTCAGGGGTGGTGTCCTCTGTTAAGGGTGTGGGTGAGGGTCTTGCTGTTTCGCTCGCGTTCAGGGACTGTCGTATTGCTGCTTCCAACATACTTAGCTGCTCTTGGATCTTTTGGACTGATGTAGCAATTATTTGAATTAGAGAGATGGTGGGGTCTTTCTGGCCTGTTGCTTTCAATGTCTGGTGGGCACGTCGTTTGTTGTCCTGGTTCGTAATCACTGAGCTTTCTTCAGCTTGTCTGATCAATTCAGTAACCTTTGCATCTTCTCTAGACTTCTTGTCCTCCTCGTCTAGAAATTCGATGTCAGATCCAGACTTGGCGTCCAATTGCTGTGATCCTGGCTCCTCATCTGCAAAACCCTCCTCAACTTCAGAGGCGACGGATGCTTGGTCATGTTCGCTAGCCTCAGCATCTGATACTACAGACCCGGTATGCGAGGCATGTGCAGATACTTCATCCTGGCTGGAGTTTCCCGAGTAATCTATAGACATGCGGGCCTTACTCTGTGCTTTTCCAACAGCCTTGAGTAATTGACTACCAGGAGCAGCAAAGGATCTCATGCTACTACTGAATTTATCCCTTGTAAACTCGTCTGCCGAACGGTCCTGTCTGGCTGGGGTAGAAAGCCCCTGGTCTATCTTACGTCTTTTGGATAAGGGCATAGATCCAAGCACAGACGTCGTTGTCTTTGAGCCGATTGTGATCGTTGCAATTTCAGGGCTGATACGTCTTGGACGCATTCGGTCAAAGGCATTCGGCACTACACCCGAAGACGATGCAGTCGGGGCGATGCTCTCCACTAGTACATCTTTGTGATGCTGATCCCCAGCTGATGGATCTGTGTCCGATTCGGGACCAGGTTGCTGCTCTGCGATCCTCTGGTAGAAGTCCTCAACAGCTTTCGAAGCACCTCTTAGTAGGGCATCGGATTGTGCTACTTCAAGGGCATCATCGTAGTCGTCTGGCCGGTTCATTGTTCCACTTTCTTTGCCAAGTTTCCTGATCAGCTTCTGCTTGTCCTTTGACAAAGCCTTTCCCCCAGAATCCGAGAGGTCATTAGAAATTGGGTTGGTGACACGCTCTTTACTATCCCTACTTGCAAAGCTTTCGATGAGACTAGTACCATTGCCTTCGCGCGTCAGTTCACCACGTTCAACCGGAGGCTCCTCTGCGCTGGCACCAGGCTCAATGCTTTCCACATGTGGCGTCGACGGACTGTCTTTAGGTAACGATTTCTCGCTCGTTTCGCTAAATTCCGAGCTTTCTCGACGTACATTGAGAGGTTTGAATGATGGCAGCTTTTGTATGGGTTTTTGGGATTGCGGTACAGTCTGACCTTGCTTTTCAAAAAGCTCGATAAGAGACACCTGATATTGTTAGTGAGCTCGCGCAATGCTTAACAGTGGACGAACCCTCAAAGCCTCCAGCAACGCATTCTGCTCATGTAGAAGAATTGTTCGTTTGTCGGGAGAAACGTTTACATCATAAGCATCTCGTAGTGTCAGCATGCAGATAGAGGTTCATGGATGCCACATACTAGTATCTAGCACAATATTTGCGAAAATGAACGGTGACTGTGAAATATTATAAGATTTGTAGACTTCGTTAAAGACTTTAGCAACTTGAGGTAAGCCACAAGGCCTTGAGTTGACAAAGAACATCTGACGGTCTGGTGCATGTCTCCCTTCCCCGAAAATTGGTCTGGAGATGTGGCCGAGTACACGGACCTGCTTGTTCCTTGCAAGTTAGCATCGGAAGGCTTGGAATTCGAACACTCGTGGCTCACTCTGGCTCAGAAAGCTGGCTGTAGGTCTTTGTTGGTTGCATTTCAAAACTCAGATCCAGAGCAACTAATCCGGGAAGAGTCTTTGCTCCNCGTCGACAGAGGCCTGACCAGCGCGCTCTGACGCCCGGAACGGGAAATCTGGGCGGGCAAGGGAGTTGGGGATCGGGAAATGTGGGGCTTGGGAAGGCGAGAGCGTGGGGTGGTATGGGGAGAAGCGGTGGGGGAATGGGAGGGGGGGGTAGGGTGGTAAGTCGGAGTGGAGTGGAAGTTAGGGACGGAGGGATCTTGCCGAGTGGTGGTGTGAGGGCGAGGGAAGTGAGTGGGAAGGTAATGGAGGAGGGAAGGGGGAGGGGAGTTGGGTGGTTGTGAGGGAATAGATAATTTGGAAATTTCGAGTCCTGGACCATATACCAAAATGCAAGAAATGGGCATGGGAACGAAATAAAATACATAGCGAACGGCGAGTTTGGAGTAAATGCGGAGTAAAGGTATAACGCGACGCAAACATATTCACTCATCTGGTTCTTCCTTTTCCTCTGCTTCTTCTTCTTCCTCTTCATCCTCAATGTCCTCCTCGCTCCCTCCCACAGTTTCCTCCTCTTCCTCATCTTCAACGTTGTCCTCCACCCCTTCCCCCAACTCCTCCTCTTCCTCCCCTTCCTCACTTCCCACTCCCCCCATCCTCTCCTCCACCCACCCCTTCCAATCAACCCCCCTCTCTTCCTCCCCACCGTCCTCCAACCCCACAACCCCCTCCCCCTCCCTCCACCCCCTCCACCCCTCCAACCCACAAACATGTCTCATAGTAGGTCTCCCATGCGGACAATTCCACGGCTTATCCACCCCTCCCATTTTCCTCACCAACGCCTCCATCTGCTTCATCGTCAGCGTCTTGCCAATCATAATCGAGCTACGGCACGCGCGCATGGCGAACATGCGGCGGACTTTGCTGGGACGGGGGATATATGATGTAGAGGTGGAAGAGGGATTGTGGGTGGTGGTGGGTGATTCAGCGAGAAGGGTGAGGAGTTCTTCGAGGTCGGCGATGGAGAAGGTTACTTCTTTGCTCATGGGGAGGGAGATGAGGTGGCAGCGCTGACCGACGGGTAAGTCGCCGCTGGTGTCTATGTCGACTACAAAGCCATTGTAGAGCAAGGCGTTGTAGTTTTCAAGCACGATTTCTTCTTCGATGGCTGTGAGTTGCAAGGGGTGGGGATGGACTAGGCGTTGGTTTTGCACCACGGTGGTGGCTTGGAGGCGCTCGAAGTTGTATTTCTCGTCTGAGGCGTGTTGGTCGATTATGAAGAGATCGGAGGATCCGCGGGTGGCGAGAATGAAGCCAAGGTTGAACTGGCCGGCTATGTGCATGGTTAAGAAGTCGGTTTTGGAGACTGTGAGGGAGAGGCGCTCTTCAGGGGTGGTGTCCTCTGTTAAGGGTGTGGGTGAGGGTCTTGCTGTTTCGCTCGCGTTCAGGGACTGTCGTATTGCTGCTTCCAACATACTTAGCTGCTCTTGGATCTTTTGGACTGATGTAGCAATTATTTGAATTAGAGAGATGGTGGGGTCTTTCTGGCCTGTTGCTTTCAATGTCTGGTGGGCACGTCGTTTGTTGTCCTGGTTCGTAATCACTGAGCTTTCTTCAGCTTGTCTGATCAATTCAGTAACCTTTGCATCTTCTCTAGACTTCTTGTCCTCCTCGTCTAGAAATTCGATGTCAGATCCAGACTTGGCGTCCAATTGCTGTGATCCTGGCTCCTCATCTGCAAAACCCTCCTCAACTTCAGAGGCGACGGATGCTTGGTCATGTTCGCTAGCCTCAGCATCTGATACTACAGACCCGGTATGCGAGGCATGTGCAGATACTTCATCCTGGCTGGAGTTTCCCGAGTAATCTATAGACATGCGGGCCTTACTCTGTGCTTTTCCAACAGCCTTGAGTAATTGACTACCAGGAGCAGCAAAGGATCTCATGCTACTACTGAATTTATCCCTTGTAAACTCGTCTGCCGAACGGTCCTGTCTGGCTGGGGTAGAAAGCCCCTGGTCTATCTTACGTCTTTTGGATAAGGGCATAGATCCAAGCACAGACGTCGTTGTCTTTGAGCCGATTGTGATCGTTGCAATTTCAGGGCTGATACGTCTTGGACGCATTCGGTCAAAGGCATTCGGCACTACACCCGAAGACGATGCAGTCGGGGCGATGCTCTCCACTAGTACATCTTTGTGATGCTGATCCCCAGCTGATGGATCTGTGTCCGATTCGGGACCAGGTTGCTGCTCTGCGATCCTCTGGTAGAAGTCCTCAACAGCTTTCGAAGCACCTCTTAGTAGGGCATCGGATTGTGCTACTTCAAGGGCATCATCGTAGTCGTCTGGCCGGTTCATTGTTCCACTTTCTTTGCCAAGTTTCCTGATCAGCTTCTGCTTGTCCTTTGACAAAGCCTTTCCCCCAGAATCCGAGAGGTCATTAGAAATTGGGTTGGTGACACGCTCTTTACTATCCCTACTTGCAAAGCTTTCGATGAGACTAGTACCATTGCCTTCGCGCGTCAGTTCACCACGTTCAACCGGAGGCTCCTCTGCGCTGGCACCAGGCTCAATGCTTTCCACATGTGGCGTCGACGGACTGTCTTTAGGTAACGATTTCTCGCTCGTTTCGCTAAATTCCGAGCTTTCTCGACGTACATTGAGAGGTTTGAATGATGGCAGCTTTTGTATGGGTTTTTGGGATTGCGGTACAGTCTGACCTTGCTTTTCAAAAAGCTCGATAAGAGACACCTGATATTGTTAGTGAGCTCGCGCAATGCTTAACAGTGGACGAACCCTCAAAGCCTCCAGCAACGCATTCTGCTCATGTAGAAGAATTGTTCGTTTGTCGGGAGAAACGTTTACATCATAAGCATCTCGTAGTGTCAGCATGCAGATAGAGGTTCATGGATGCCACATACTAGTATCTAGCACAATATTTGCGAAAATGAACGGTGACTGTGAAATATTATAAGATTTGTAGACTTCGTTAAAGACTTTAGCAACTTGAGGTAAGCCACAAGGCCTTGAGTTGACAAAGAACATCTGACGGTCTGGTGCATGTCTCCCTTCCCCGAAAATTGGTCTGGAGATGTGGCCGAGTACACGGACCTGCTTGTTCCTTGCAAGTTAGCATCGGAAGGCTTGGAATTCGAACACTCGTGGCTCACTCTGGCTCAGAAAGCTGGCTGTAGGTCTTTGTTGGTTGCATTTCAAAACTCAGATCCAGAGCAACTAATCCGGGAAGAGTCTTTGCTCCAAAAACATTGGCGATGTTATCTCGGGTGCTTTGACTCGACTTTGTCGCGAACACCACTGCTTTCTTGCCTTTGGCCATCACGTTGCTAACCGAGATCCTGGCCTGAGTACTAATGCAAGCATAGGCCTGGAGTACTCCAAGAACTTTGCCGTACTCTCTCTTAATGTTCTTCTCGAGCTCTCGACGCCTCACAGGCAAATTTCTGAAGAGATCCTCGACGGAAACAGTAGTGCCTTTTTGGCTCGCTATCACTTGAGTGCCCTTTAGTTTACCAGAGGTCTCGAAATCGAGCCTGGTGCCTTTCGGAGCTTCGTCGGCACGCGCTGTGGTGATATGGAAGTTAGACAAGGCGCAAAGAGAAGAGAGAGCCTCGCCTCGAAATCCAAAGGTCTGTAAAGACGAGAGATCATCGTAGTTAGCCAACTTTGATGTATAGTGTTTTAAGGCAATTGTTTCGTAATTTTCGCTAGCGATACCGATACCATTATCTTGCACCTCAATAGAATCAAGGCCATTATTTTTGAAACGAATTTCGATAGCTGTAGCTTCAGCATCTAAACTGTTCTCGACCAGCTCCTTCACCACAGAGCATAAGTCAACAATCACCTGCCCAGATTGGATTTGATGGACTGTGCGACCCTCAAGGGCTTTGACGGTGGCCATTTCACGCCATCTTTACCAGAAACGGGTTGCTATAACAAGCAGTGAAGCGCTCGTCCCCCAGGAGCTGGTGTTTAGGAACTAGGTTGCTCTCAGTGTCGACCCCTGGTTACTTCCCTTTGTGACTTTTCGTCGCGTCCTTCTCTTTTCAAGAACCCTAACCCTAAATGACTTTGCCCTCCCAACTCACAGCGGCTACCTTACATCAAGGTGGTCAAGCCGTCCCCAGTGGAAAGTCTAGGGTGCTGTTAATAGCTCGAGACGCCCTATCAATAGCGCCTAAGCGACTGTCTAGGGACGAACTCGTGGGGCTGGTCTTGACACGCTAAACTCTCTAGTGCGAGTTACACCGCAGACAGATTGATCGTCTACCATGCCCATTGCGGAACCACTCTCGTCACTGATGAAGTGGTCCTTTGGTGGAGTTTCACTTGTGAGTCGGGTCAGCATACGATTCACCCTCAGAACGCAAGTAAAAGCTGTAATGATAGGTTTCATCAATCCTCTCTTAAACCAGCTGCCGTTCCAGAAAACTTTCCACCCTACGATTACAATCGAACACCACCACGCCTTCTCTACGGTCCGTGATACAGCTTCCCTACTTTAGATGTTCCTCGTAGACCATCTTCCATTGAATTAAGGCAGGTCCTTATGCCGTGCCGAAAATCTAAAGATAATATACCCATGAGTACCATTCCATGTTCTTTGGCTCGCCAGAGAACATCTTTGAAGCAATGTCCACCCTTTTCACTAAGCAGTATGCTTTAGAGGGTGTGTAATGAACCCACAGCGGTACTTGCTTTGGCAGATTTGGTTCATAGAAACGAAAACAGCCGTCGACACGCCAGGTAGCATTTCATTTCGCATAGTCAACACGTTTCAAAGATACTGGGGCAAGGTTCGAACAATTAGCCGCCAAAACTGTTGGACAAGGCGCCTATACTAGGTAGTCTTAAGGATCGTGAGCTTTTTTGTTGTGTATCCGGGAGCCACAGATTGTTCTGTGCATTCAGCGGTACATTGCTGGTTGGTAGCTACTACACGTAGTTGTGGACGCACTTGGGTTAGCGGATAATTGTATGTTGTGTATTATCTTTGCATTTTGGCTATTTTAATCCGACCATACATATCTACCAATCAACTCCAAAGATCAGAAAGATCGTATGCCTTGGAGATACTGGAGGGTTTGACTGGAAGGCCTAAAATTAGAGTCGTGCACAATTTTATGTGATGCAGGGGAGATGAGCGTTAGGGCGGCTCCAAATTACGGTACGGAGCTATTGCTACCAGATATCTATCCCTTTATCAGTCTCTCAAAAATACTGGACTCTTACAACACCAGTCATTCCTTCAACTTGTAATTCTACTTATACTGCTTTACGCATTTAATTATCATCGTTCTAGTTTGGATAATCATCACGAATTGACCCATCGCACCTCCACTGGATCCCTTCCTATCGCGTCTTTTTCGTGTAAAGCCTACAACACGCTCTCTATAACACTGTCCACTATTCAAAGTCGGTCCTTTTGTGTCACACGTACCTACCGCACAAAAATACTCCGGTCATTGTTCATTATCACCGTATACATCACATCAGCGCCGTTTTTCAACATTTTGTCTTCGGCAAGCCAAGTTATCAATCACAGTCAACGTAGCTTTTACAGCGGCTTCTTTGGCAGGTATTGGCAGGACTTGGTCTTCTCCCGGAGTCAGTACATCCTCCACGGTCTTCGACTTCTTCATTGGACCCTATCCGCAACCCCATCCTAGCTCAACACCTCAAACTCTGTCACGCTGGCTTCAGTCGCATCCGCACCGGCTCCACATCTCAGGTATGTCGAATTATATTAGGTTGAGGCAAGCAGGCAAGGGGGCAGAATAAGCAGCAATCCGATAAAAGTCAGGATGTTAGGAGGGCACACAGATGAGGTTGATACGGAGGAAGTGGAGCGTTACTAGCTTCACTGGGACAGACGGAGACCAAAGTGTGCTCCTCAATGTTACAACGATCGAGTCCGGAGCTTCGTGGGAGTGCGTTGAGCATCGATCATGACTGGTCCTCGCTGCCTACCTACCTGCTGGCCTCAAGACCCTGTTGATTGCGCTAAGTCGAGTTATACGCGTGATTACACGTTTCTTGATAAGAGGCTGACCGCTTATTTCGCATTCAGGACATATAATGATGTAGGGCACAATATGACCAATATGACCTATGCCACTTCATCACCCGCGGCGACCAGTGGTGGTCAAGGACAAGTTCCAGTAAGTTGGCCCTTTCCCAGTGCAGCAACCCCACCCTAGCGCCTTCTTCCGCCCCAACCCTTATCGAGAATTCTTATCGAACACTCCCTCATTTTTTATCATATCGCGAAGTCTAATTTCGAAAACACAATGGCAACATTGACTGATCATGGTAATCACATACAGCCAGTATGCCAGAATTGCACTACCTCAACAACGCCGCTCTGGCGTCGCGACGAGATGGGCTCGGTCCTGTGCAACGCCTGTGGTCTCTTCCTAAAGCTTCACGGCACCCCTCGGCCCATCTCTCTCAAAACAGATGTGATTAAGTCGCGCAATCGTGTAAAGACCGCCGGTCAAGGACAGAAGAGAAAGGTAATTGACCAAGAATCTTCTGATGGGCGTGCTAACGCCTGGCCTCACAGTCACTCTTCGACGGCAATGGCCTGCCAGCTTCACAGTCAGAAACGGGAACACCACCCCCGAATCAGATGAATAACCGTCGAGTCTCACACAAAACATCATCTGGTGGCTCCGATCGATCCCATTCTCCAGTCTCACGTACTGAAACCCCCGCACTGCACCACCCTTCGAACATCGCTCCCCAACATCTCTTCGACGGAGTCTCCCTCAATGACCACACCTTCCAATCCCCCGCTCTACCTTCCCTCCACCTTCGCCATCCATCTCCAGGTTCTACTTCATCCTTTAACGACCGGAACCTCGAGCCCCCACAAACATACGAAAGACTCCTTCAAGACAACTCCTCTCTCAAGACCCGCGTCACAGAGCTAGAAGTAATCAACGACCTCTACCGCGGCACCGTAAACCAATACGAACAAGGCGGCGCCCCTCAAGCTGAAATGGTCCCCCAACCCCCCGAAAGCCAACTCAAGCAAGCCCTCGACCAAGCCCTCCGCCGCGAAGAAGCCTTGAAACGCCAAGTCGAAGACCTCGAGCGTGAAAATGCCGAGTTGCGAGGCGAACAACCTCCCTTGAAGCGAACCCGCCTCTCCGACAACACCGCCAATAACTACCCCGAGCCCCCTGGCACTTTTACAAACGGATTACACGCATAGACAGATTTTAACGTTACGATGCCTGCACTACGACATTCTANTTCGACTTCTTCATTGGACCCTATCCGCAACCCCATCCTAGCTCAACACCTCAAACTCTGTCACGCTGGCTTCAGTCGCATCCGCACCGGCTCCACATCTCAGGTATGTCGAATTATATTAGGTTGAGGCAAGCAGGCAAGGGGGCAGAATAAGCAGCAATCCGATAAAAGTCAGGATGTTAGGAGGGCACACAGATGAGGTTGATACGGAGGAAGTGGAGCGTTACTAGCTTCACTGGGACAGACGGAGACCAAAGTGTGCTCCTCAATGTTACAACGATCGAGTCCGGAGCTTCGTGGGAGTGCGTTGAGCATCGATCATGACTGGTCCTCGCTGCCTACCTACCTGCTGGCCTCAAGACCCTGTTGATTGCGCTAAGTCGAGTTATACGCGTGATTACACGTTTCTTGATAAGAGGCTGACCGCTTATTTCGCATTCAGGACATATAATGATGTAGGGCACAATATGACCAATATGACCTATGCCACTTCATCACCCGCGGCGACCAGTGGTGGTCAAGGACAAGTTCCAGTAAGTTGGCCCTTTCCCAGTGCAGCAACCCCACCCTAGCGCCTTCTTCCGCCCCAACCCTTATCGAGAATTCTTATCGAACACTCCCTCATTTTTTATCATATCGCGAAGTCTAATTTCGAAAACACAATGGCAACATTGACTGATCATGGTAATCACATACAGCCAGTATGCCAGAATTGCACTACCTCAACAACGCCGCTCTGGCGTCGCGACGAGATGGGCTCGGTCCTGTGCAACGCCTGTGGTCTCTTCCTAAAGCTTCACGGCACCCCTCGGCCCATCTCTCTCAAAACAGATGTGATTAAGTCGCGCAATCGTGTAAAGACCGCCGGTCAAGGACAGAAGAGAAAGGTAATTGACCAAGAATCTTCTGATGGGCGTGCTAACGCCTGGCCTCACAGTCACTCTTCGACGGCAATGGCCTGCCAGCTTCACAGTCAGAAACGGGAACACCACCCCCGAATCAGATGAATAACCGTCGAGTCTCACACAAAACATCATCTGGTGGCTCCGATCGATCCCATTCTCCAGTCTCACGTACTGAAACCCCCGCACTGCACCACCCTTCGAACATCGCTCCCCAACATCTCTTCGACGGAGTCTCCCTCAATGACCACACCTTCCAATCCCCCGCTCTACCTTCCCTCCACCTTCGCCATCCATCTCCAGGTTCTACTTCATCCTTTAACGACCGGAACCTCGAGCCCCCACAAACATACGAAAGACTCCTTCAAGACAACTCCTCTCTCAAGACCCGCGTCACAGAGCTAGAAGTAATCAACGACCTCTACCGCGGCACCGTAAACCAATACGAACAAGGCGGCGCCCCTCAAGCTGAAATGGTCCCCCAACCCCCCGAAAGCCAACTCAAGCAAGCCCTCGACCAAGCCCTCCGCCGCGAAGAAGCCTTGAAACGCCAAGTCGAAGACCTCGAGCGTGAAAATGCCGAGTTGCGAGGCGAACAACCTCCCTTGAAGCGAACCCGCCTCTCCGACAACACCGCCAATAACTACCCCGAGCCCCCTGGCACTTTTACAAACGGATTACACGCATAGACAGATTTTAACGTTACGATGCCTGCACTACGACATTCTACTACAACAACCTCATGCAATGGGACTTTCACCATATTATCGTCGCATCGCTTATTACACCTTAATGCTAATACCATGCCTCTACCCCCTTTTTTCACCAGTTTTCTAGGAGTAGAGTGGACAGGACAGGACAGGGCGGTCTCTTGTACTACTATTATCACGGAATCTCTACCTAGCGTGCAAAACTCACCCAAGAAACCCAGTTATCAACCATTTTCGGTTTAGAAAAGTTTAGTCTTAATACCCTCATGTCTTGCTTGCTTTGCGGATATATTGTATTTCTATTATGGAAAGGGAAGGGAGGGTGGCTAGGTAGGCCTGTGTTTTGGGCGGTAGATAGCGATGTCTTTTTTTATCAATACTATTGGAGTTGATCATAAATGTTCAGCTTTGGAGCTGTGCTTATTGACTATACATGCTAAACTAAACTAGATAACACTGCTGGTATCAATCCCAAACGCCAGTGGCAGGCAGGTACTCCAATGCCGACCTCATGCCTACTCCACAAGCGCGATATCATTTAAAATACACGTATAACAATACACCAACCCCCCCCCAGCGCCCTCCGGCGCCACA
>KI911131.1:1047087-1101657 GCA_000482085.2 Cladonia metacorallifera KoLRI002260
CCCTTTTCCCTATAACCCCCTTCCCAATCCATCCATCCCCCCATCCTTCATATCTCAATTCCCAAACCTCTCCGGCATAACCACCGGTGCCACCAAGCTCCACGTATAAATCCCATACGCCAACCACGCACTCACAATCTTAACCCAACTAGCCCAATACGTCCTCCCCACAGCCGCGAAATCGCCCGTATTTTCAAAATCAATATTTTGCGTCAACAAAGTGGCGACCCAGCATGTAGCGAGGAGGAAAATGACGTGGAAGAGGGAGTAGTTGTATTGCGTGCCTTGTCTTTCGTCGTCTTTGCCGCCGTGGCCGTCGCTGTAGGAGCTGTCGTTGTCGTCGTCATTGTCGTCGTCGAGGGCGTTGGCGGGGAGGGAGCCGGCTTCGACGGCGGCGCGGAGGGCTTCGGCGCGCATTTCGCGGCGGGAGGAGGAGGGTTGGGTGGAGACGAGGTCGTGTTCGGAGTGGCCCTCTTCGGGGCCGAGTTTGCTGTAGGAGTGGGAGGTTTGGGAGCCGAGGGCGATGCCTTGGGTAGCGGCGCGGGTGGTGGTGTAGGCGATTGTGAGCATGGTGACGATGGCGCCGATGACGACGGAGGCGGTGCGGGTGCCGGAGGCGCGGATGAGGGGGTTGCAGTGCTGGTCGTCGGGTTCCATGGAGACGGCGGACATGGTTAGGTAGGTGCAGTAGATGGCTACCATGGCGGATTGGGCGAGGCCGGCTTGCGGGTTGTATTCCTGGATGGTGGGGTGGACGGAGATGGCGGAGATGATGAGGAGGACGAGGAGGTTGACGGTTATGGCGGCTTGGTTCATGGCGCAGCCGCTGTTGGCGAAGAAGATGTACATTACTATGGTCATGGCGAAGGAGATGGTGTACATTCCTAGTGTAGATCCGATGAGGATACTTCTCCATGCCTTTGAATCGTAATTTTCGATCTTCTCCAAGCAGTATTCAGCCCAGGTATGCGCAAGGTCGACCAAGAGGATGAGACCCAGAAGCACAAATAGCATGGCTCCGGCCAAGGCGAAGTATTTGCCCCAAACTTGGAAGAATGACTCAGGTATAAGGAATGTCAGGACGATAAAGATCAACCAGAGGATGATCTTGGGTCCCCAATAGCCATTCTGTAGCGCAGCCCGGCCGTTCCTTGTAGATTTAACGCCAAGTAGAAGTATTGCCAGAACAAAATGGAAGAGACCCAGGGCGAAGTTGACGCGCTGCACGGCAACGAAACCATAGCATTGCTTTCCCTCGCAACTGATGGTCATGTAATCCAGGGTGAGATGCTCGAGCTTCTTAAGCGCCCATGGTGTGAGCATAAGCCATGATATTATAGAGTTGACGAGGAGAATGAGGGCGTAGGCAATCCGAGTAGCCATGCTATGCCACCATCAGTAGACGCTCATCTCAGCGTTCCAAAGGCTCTCACCTGCTTTGGAACTTCCCGCAAGCACTGCATACTGCAGAGCATGTGGCAGCTCCGCAACATGACGCACCGAACGTCATCAGCTAGAGTGTTGTCAGTTACAGAGTGACCGTGGCAGCAGTGTTTAGAGCAACTTACCGTCCCCATAGATGGGATCGCCAACAGAGGCAAGGACAAGAGCGCACCCATCGTAGCCAACAAGGTAACTTTTACGTATGTTGCTTTAAGTCTGTGCGAGGGTACAGTTGTGATATCTTTGTTGCAGCCGCTGGAGTGGCGATCATGGATGCGGCCTTTCCGCTGTGGCTTGATTTCTTGGCAGACCCGTGCCCTAAGGTAAGGTGGGCATGATCTCACAGGCTGTCTACTGCTGATAAGAAAATTGTACCTTACGGGATCCTCACTTTGTCCAATACGGCTTCGTTTGCTTTCAATTAAGGCCTTGTACGGCGAGATCCATCTCTAACGTGCTGAGGTTCATCGTAAAGACCTCAACAATGTCTCAATGACAACATAACCAACACCATCAATATCACCACGCGGCAAGACTGCGATGGCCGGGGACAAGCTTCAGACAGCCCGGGTGGTGTCTGTCGTTGCTGCTACAGTAATATCCCTGGCATGTGGGACCAATGTAAGAGCCTTCTAGCAGCGATTGAACAGCCAATTCTAACCAAGAGGCCAGTATGCCTACTCCGCATGGGCACCGGCATTTGCTGAAAGAATGAAACTGTCCTCGACTCAGAGCAATATAATAGTAGGCTATATTCACGCAATCCCATTTGAATGGATGATTAAGGCATATCAGGGGACATTTGGCAACTTGGGGATGTATATTGCAGGTATACCAGTCGGATTGCTTGTCGACAACAAAGGGCCCAGGCCAAGCGCTTTACTGGGCTCCGTCTCATTAGGAGCTGGCTACTTCATGATATACAGAGGTCTGTAATTGGGGCTGGTTGGAATATTCAATTGCTAACTTGATTAGCATACGAGAACGGACCTGGCTCAATTGGGTTACCCTGGCTTTGTCTGTTCGCATTTATGACAGGCATTGGAGGCTGTGGTGCATTCGCAGGTGCGATCAAGACATGTGAGGGTCTCCGCGTTATCAATCTGTCCAGAAATTGATCGAGATCCAGCCGCACTGAATTGGCCAAATTCTCGTGGTACTGCAACAGCCTTTCCTTTGGCTGCATTTGGCTTGAGCGCCCTATTCTTTTCGGCGATATCATCCTTGGCTTTCCCGGATAATACTTCAGATCTACTACTCCTCCTATCGATCGCTACATTCCTGATGACCTTTATCGGGACCTTCTTTCTCCGTATCATTCCAACAACTCCACCCTACGCTCCTGTACCTAAGGAGGAACGGAGCGGGTCGGACTCGTCAACGCTGCTGAAGCGTACCAGATCTACAGACAGTAAATATAGCGCTGGACGTCTGTCTCATGAACCAGGTACGCAGCCTGAAACCATCTCTTATGGTGATGACACGCCCAAGGATCCTACAGTGTTCAGTGAACCTGGAGGGCCTGATGGGGGCACAGAAGAGACGTCCTCTTTGCTGTCAAAATCTACTGGCTCGTGCCCAGGAGATGTTGCGTACCAAGATGGGAATGCGGGATCTAAAACCAATCGAGACTCACATCATGCAGATATACGAGGTCTTGCTCTGCTTTCGAGAATGAAGTTCTATCAGCTGTGGTTGATGATGGGCTTGCTAACCGGTATTGGCTTGATGACCATTAAGTAAGTTTAGCTGTATTCTACTTGAACCCCGTACTAACCATTTAATAGTAACATTGGAGGCGATGTGAGATGAGCCGAGCTCTGATTGTTCTAGGAGGTATCTAACTAGGCTACAGGCTAGAGCACTATGGCATCATTACGATGACAGCGCTCCTCCCGAATTCATACAGGAGCGACAATTGATGCACGTCGAAATTCTTTCATTCATGAGTTTCTGTGGACGACTCCTCAGTGGTAATTTTCTTCTATACATTGTCTTCTAAGCAGAGCTAAGTTTCCTGCAAGGTATCGGATCAGACCTCATCGTAAAGAAGCTCGGCATGTCTCGTTTCTGGTGCCTCTTCGTGTCCAGCTCAATCTTTCTGGTCGCCCAGATCTGTGGTACCCGCCTTGATAATCCCCATGTACTTGGTTTCGTCTCTGGTTTCACTGGCTTGGCCTATGGGTTCCTGTTCGGAGTATATCCCTCCCTGGTCGCTGAGACTTTTGGTGTTGGCGGCCTGAGTCAGAATTGGGGCTACATGACGCTCGCACCTATCGTTTTCGGCAATATCTTCAACCTCATATATGGACACATTTACGATCAACATTCTATCATATTACCGGATGGGACGCGCGACTGTAGAGATGGGATTAACTGTTATCGTAATGCATATTTTGTAACCATGGCAGCTAGTTTGGCTGGGGTGGGCGTGAGCCTCTGGAGTATACATCATGATTGGATTGAGAAAGCGAAGAAGCGAAAAGAAAGAGATAGGGGCCGGGAGGCTTGAGGTGTGATTCTGTATATCGAGCATCAATCGGCGATTTAGCGCGTCTGGCTAATTGCACATAGAGATTGGATGTTATGGCTGACAAGCCAAGGATCCTCAACCATCCTGAAGCCTCTAGATATTCTGCTTCTGAATATGACATGTTTCATTACAGATTTAAGCGTTCAATCACAGTTCATGCGTCATTCTAACGCTCGAGATATACCATCAATGATCCCTGCCAGCCAGATTATACAGGGTATTGGTGCTTGAGCTCCGATATTATAGGTTCGAGCGCTGTCGGACCTGCACCGCTACGGTGCTTTTCTGGCAACGTGTAGACTGGACTGAGAACAGAGTATGATCAACTTGGACCGTAGGCCGGAGATATCCGTCCTTACGTCTTGCAGCATTCTTCCTCTAAGGGTCCTGTACAGGTGCATCCTGTAAGTCGTCGCCAACTTCTTCTTAATAATGCTCTTGACTGCCGCTTCTAGGTTTGAAGCCTTGAACATCTCTTTGGACACAGCGAGTTCTCTCAAGCTACTCGCCCTCCAGTACTCGTTCCCCCAATAAGGTCAAAGCATTCGAAAGGTCACAGATTCAAGCGCCTAGGGTTCATCCGCCTTTCAAGGCCATGCATGATTTGCATGATTATCAATAGGCTTGAAAGACTACGGGATTCCACCACGTGGCATCTTCAAGACTAGTGGTCAGAAGCAGATTCATAGAGGAGACCCGGTAGCGTTAAGCCACAATAATACGTACCTAGGCTGAGAATCTTGAGTTTCGAATTTTCCGTCATTGACTAGACTCCATCAAAAGAACCAAAAACGGCTTGTGTTTACCACTATATATGCGCTGCCCACTCATCTATCACCACGTGCGGTCAGAGTTCGATGTTCGGCAGGCCTCATTAAGCGTTGTTGCAATAACAAGGCGATGCCGCTACTCATGCAGTAGCATTTTGAACCGATAAGTATTGCGACATATCCCCCTAGGCTTTTGATGATCGAATCGAAGGCTTGTACGTAGTGATGGGGGCCACCCTTAGCGTATTAAATGGTTGGTTGTGGCCGTGGCTAGAGTCACGCGATATAATTTATATGGCGTTAAGCTACTTTATGTTGGTGCTGTTGCTGGTGGATAGGTAGTTGATTTGACTGTCAAGCGAGGGACTGAAGTGTCTCTAGTTGAAAAGTGTCGTGGAATAACACTAGTGTTCTCTAGCGTGCTAAGCAGTGATGAGTAAAGGAGTTCATCGGTGGCGGCCCACGCCGCTCCCACTCCAACCTTGATCGGTGATCCGTGCTGAATTGGCTGCCTTGTCAACGTTGTTCATCGAGATCTGGGGGGACGACCATTGGGGGATCTCTTGGCTGTGGCTGTTGGCACTCGGCTATGCTACTATAGCTACTCCTATTATCTTTCACCAATCTTCGTCTTCCCACGATGTGTCCCTAGCCCCTCAATGATCGAATCGTCCTCATGATCCATTGGCTGGAAAGTTCCGAGATTTGTAAGACGGTTGCCTCGTTCTACTGTGAACGTGCCAGAGTAGCAGGTTCATACTTATCTGGAATACTAACTAGATGACTGATCGGTAGTCATTTCTTTCGTTCCCATTTGTCACAATGGAGGAAGACGTGGATCTAATGAACACTGCATAGCCCGAGGAATCAGGATCTAGCTGAGGAAGCTCCTATATACATGATGCTCATTAGGTAAGATGCGCAGGAATAGGGGTAGAAGACGCTGGAATGCCAATACCATGTGGAAATGAGCCCATGTTGGTGGAGGCAGCCAAGCGAGGATGGTAAACAAGGATGGAAGATGGAAATGGAATAGCCATATTCTAACATTATTATGGTTAGTACAATGTCATCAGAGACCATTCGTTCATACAATGTTTCGCCTTGAAAGCTCCGATTCCTGCGATGCTGAAGATGCACCAAAACCTTCAAGCAATGATAGCCGTAGTGACTACTTAGAATTTCCAGTGTACAAAAAGGCTGGCGGCTCAACTCCTGGCCACGAATTGACACGTAGACCTGACCATCTGACCGAAAAGGCGGGCTGTTCCATATCCCGGTACCACTAATAAAGGCGTTCGATAGAAATTTTGACAAGTGGCAGGATTGATGGAACTTCATCCACGCCTGGTCGCTAACTCCTTTATGCTCTAAAATATTATACAAATATTACAACCATTCCATTAACTGAATAGAACAGCGCCCTACTCCAGCTGCTCTCTCTAATTCGATGTACAATTGCCTATGACTGGCATTTCAGAGATCCCCCTCCTCAAAGTGAACCACGTGTTTCTTATTGCTCAAGGAAACAGACAAGATGATGGGGAGAAGAAACGGCAGCAGTCAGCCACCACTATGCCTCCCCACGGCGCTACACCACCCGACTTCCATTGGGCTCTTCGATTAGGAGGCATCGTCGATGTCGTCTCCATGCCGTATCATGCTATTGCAAGCCGTGCCAGCCTACTCTGCTTCCTCCCGACGACTCACTCTTGCTTTGCTGGTTTCTTATAATGCTGCCCCTCCTCCTGCGAGTACAACAACAGATGCAACTAACTAAAGATCCTCCACCACTTCTTCCCCAATTTTGCAACTTTGATACATACCAACGGACGCTTACCTTGCGCCTTCGATATGGAGCCCGTTGGATGTGCAGCCTCCATTTTCACTCTGATCCAGGCCGTCGACACCGTCTGCAGCTGGATCCGCTCGTTCCAAAATGCACCGAGCTGCATCCAAGGGCTTCACATAGACATAATTGGCTTTGAAATTGTTCTTAAAGGCTTTCAGCGCGCAGTAAGGGACGAGAGCGTTGCACGAAGAATTCCACCGGAGCAAACCAACATTATCGTAGGTTATGCCAGTCAAACGCTGCAGCAGCTCAAAATGAGCCTTGGAAGAATGATGCGCGCGAATGGGCAAGACCACGATCGGTTTCAGTGGGCTTTAGACGAGGCAAAATGCCAAGAAATCAAACAGAAGTTGACTAGGTACGGGGATGCGTTGGACAGGATCCTCAACGTGGTACAATCGTGAGTATACACTTGCTCATCAAAAGTCCAATCCCAATCGGAAAGGGAAGTATCATGGTAGAGATGGTCGTTGGTTGCTAGCGTTTATCTGCTCCTTGGCGCTTATCTTAGATAAATCGCAGTGACCGTTCTATCGAACATCAATCGATGATGGAACGAATCCAAATCCTCGTCCTCAGGATGCGCGAACCTCGATTTCTCCAGGCTAGCACCCAAGTTCTGGAGGACTTAGACGGCGAGATGGAGATTTCTATCACCGAAGCGTCGCCCGTTGAATCCAGCTCACAGCCAATTGAATCTACCCCGCCTGCAGAGTCCTCAAATCCCCTAGAAGAACACTCACGTCGTTCATCGGATTCTTCTGGTCTTTCCGGAGATACTGTCAAGGTTTCAGACACCGAAGAAGAAGAGCGAGCTCTTGCCAAGCGTGCTTCTAAGTCAGATGGGAAACATCCTCACTCCAGCGAAAGCTGCAGCTCCGATTGTACATGTCAATGCCATTTAACATCGACCAACCAATCATCATCACTAGATCTCCAACCCGCAAAAGCGTCTCTCAGCTTTTTTCCGCAGCTTGTTCGCCGCTGTTCTGTGCGTGAATGCCAGGCAAGAAAAGTCGGCCCACGACGCACCTTCATTATACCTGCCAAAGTGTTCAAGAGAGTCGTAAGTATATCACTCATATTAAGATGGTCCCACGTCCAGTACCATCTCAAATGTGCTCGATTGGTTCCAGAGTCCAGCTTCTCTATAAGATATGCCATGACCGGTAACCTTGAAGGATTGACAAAGCTGATCGAAAGCGGTCAAGCGACAGTCTGTGAGAGCTCTCCAGATGGTTGGTCTCTTCTACATGTGAGAGCCCCAGAAAATATTCGCTATCAAATATAGCTAATGGGTGTAGAATGCCGGCTACAGGGGTACTGCTGAAATGGTCACTTACCTGATCCAGGAGAGAGCTGATGTTGAGGTGGGAGAGATTGGGACAAGGTTAATTCCATCCTCGACCAGTCGTTTCCTCGCCTAGATTGTTTGACACTTATGCCACTCCAGAAAACCAGCCGACCTTGCCAGAATCAGAGCCTTAGACATCGATGCCACAGATCTCGAGCGCGAAAGAGCGGAAGCTTTCCCAAACTGGGAAGACTACAAAGACAACTTCGATTTCTCACCCATCCACATCGCAGTCCTCGACATCTACGACCGCTCGGACGAAGAGCGTCCTAGCCTCCTCTCGCTGCTCAAATTCACAGAATCCGCCAACAACGCCCCCGCCGGCCAGGACTGGTCCGCCTGGAAAACCGACTACCGCGATCGCTCCCCTCTCTTCCTCGAGATCATCGAAGAATTCCGCCAAGAAGCGAGTAAATCCCGCGCCCGAAAGAAACCCTTCCTCGACCTCCTCAACCAACGCGACGCCCGTCAGAAATGGACACCCTTCCACTGGGCGACGTACACCGGCCGTTTGGACGCGATGAAAACCCTCATCGCGCGGATCGCGAACCCCTTTCTGATTACCGGTATGGGGCGGAACGCGCTGCACCAAGCGGCCGAGTCGAAGCGGGGCGCGATCATGGAATACGTCCTATCAATCGACAAATTCGCCAAAAGGAAGATTTCTGCGTGCCCCTGCATCTGGCCAGCCTGGCCAAAGGCGACGAGAAAATTCGCATGGTGGATGTTCTTTCTGCAGACGAGGGAGCGCATATCAACTCGCTGGATGACCGGGGCAGGTCGCCGATGTGGTATCTTTTAGACAGCCCTCGATGCGTTGAGCTTTTGCTGGCGCGTGGGGCAGAAATCTCGCTGAAAGATGAGGTAAAGCTTACAGTGTTGCATTGGGCTTGTATGGAGGGCTATGCAGTGGCGCTGGAGCTTCTTATTCCTGCAGCTTCGGAGGAAGTCATCGCCGCTGTTGACAAGAAAGGCGACACAGCTTTGGCAAAGGCTTTCGAATTCAAACATGGAGCATGTGCCAAGATTCTCTTGGAAGCTGGTGCCTTGGGGGATATGAATGGCAAAGATGGGATGCCACTGGTGCATCATGCGGTCAAGATGGGAGATTTGGATGTTTTGAAGTGGTGTTTCAAACATGAGACGTATAAGAAGGGAGAGAAAAATAGGGATGGATTAACCGTGATGCAGTTTGCGCATAAGTGCTCGACGTTCCTTGTGCCCGGAGTGGAAGAGTTGATCTTGCGGTATGAATCTTTTGGGCCGCGTTTGGATCCGGATGTGTAGGCTGGCTCTCGTACTGGGAAGAGGACATGATTCTTACATTCGCTTGCGCGTCTTTTCCTGGAATTCCATTGACACGGCCGTTGGAATTGACTGTCATGACGCTATTTGGAGCCTGTATTGTTTCAAATTTTCCTACCAACTGAACAACGATCTGTATGAAGCGAAGGGCAATACTAACATTACTACAATTACCAACAAAGAATCCAGCCTTGCATCGTCAAGTGCTTACCCATCTCAAAACCGGCAACTCCATGAACTCCTCCCCAACCACCAACGGCACCCTCCACGGCCCAATATTCTTAAAGCCCAATTTCTGATACAGGCCCAGTCCTTTGGGACTCGCTTCCGTCTGCACCGCTAGCCCCTTGCCACGAGCATGTTGGAGCCCTTGTTCGACGAGGCAAGTGCCGATGCCCTGTCTCTGGTGGCGGAAGTCCACGCAAAGGTTATCGAGATAGTAGCACCTTGTAGCGTAGAACCTGTAGCTCAATAAGCTCAGCTGTATTCCTGGCGATGAAACCTAAACCAGCGGATTGAAGAGGACTGGATAAAAAGCGTGTCGAACCTCTGGCTCAGCTCTTCCTCCGCCTTGAGATACGCAGCGTAGCGCTCAGGGTCCTGGTCGCGGCGCTGGTAATTCTTAAGATCGACCCATTCCTCGGCGTTAAGGGCCGTATCTCTTAATTATATAAAATGGTGTCAGTGGACTATCTAAAGTCCTTCACAACCCCCCCACCCCAAAGGTCGGGCCCGGTTTGATGCAAGTGAGTAAGAGTCGCGTACCCTTCACCGCCTCTAGGCACAATCTCTTCAGATCTGTTCTCCTTCTGGCCGGCATCCGCTTGTTGCGCCCCCTCAGGAATCCTATCCCTCCAAATCGCAAACCCCACCACCAGCCAGCCTTCCCGCTCCTGCGACACCTGACTCAACCCCCCCCTCGTCTGCACCCACTCCAACATCCGGCGCGACTCTTCTTCCACCACCGCGTCATCATCACTCTTCATCGCCCCCTCCCTAACATGTTGTCCAATTGCAAGGCATGTTTCTGGGATTTCGGCAACGAGAAGTGACACGAAGGGATCCTGGAGGTCGAGAAGAAGTCGCTGTTTCCAGAATAGGATTGTGTCGTGGGCGGTGTCTTTGTTGGTAAGGAGGTGGGGGTAGAGGTGGGAGAAGAGCGGGAATTGGCGGAAGGAGGTTAAGAGGAGGGATAGGAGGGCGTGGATGTCGGAGGAGTGGGCGGGGCGGATGGTCGGCGGGGTCCTATTCATGATGATGATGAGTTCAATTATACTGCATAACAGGCCAAAGGCCTAGAGTAGTTCCACTCCCGTCCCTAGCTAGTTACATTTATCATCATTAAACATATTACTTTCCCTTCTAATATTTGCTATTAATGTCTCTTTCATAATGTCTAACTGTTATTAACTCCCTAGGGAAACATCTTAAAAAACCTAGAAACGAAGGAGCTATTCTAGATATAGAGGACTAGAAGGGAGGTGGTTATTAGTATTATACCAGCTCTACCCCTATCTCTTCTAGCACACGGTGTAGTAGCTAGTGATCCACCTCTTGTAAGTATAGCTCTGGCTGGGTTTGCCCGTTTATCTTATATAACCAACGGATTGAGTCTTATAATCAGTTAGCCCTTCAGATATTCGTACCGCGTGGCTGATTCCTACGGTTTCCAGCCGTAGGCAGTACACCAGATATAGGAATCGAACCTAATCTATAGCTATGTCGAGTACAGGTCTACAGCACCATAGCAGTGTGTCAAGGACCGCGTCGGGCCGGGGCCCTATTCATTATCAGCCTGGTTGTGTTGGATGGTGGTGAGATTAATTGACCGTATGAACGCTAACCGCTTCCGGTAATTTCACAAAACCTCACGAAGGTATGATCTGTATTTTTGTACGACTAGTACATCACTCTCTCAGCATGTCCCAATACCCAGCATGCTAAAGTACCATCCTATCAAATTACCAAGATGTAGGGCTTTATATAAGAGCCGGTACCCTCGGCCACTGTCCACCTCCGCCACCCTGTTCTCGCAGACCGAGCCGACACCAGTTTCCACAAAACACTCTGATCTCCCCACTCTCGTCCCGGAACCGAGCTTAACAACTCCTTCCTCCCTCCACGTCGGCACATCCTATGAATACCTCTGCGCGCGCACCCTGCCCCTCCTGGGCTTCACATCCCTAATCCGCACTGGCGGCCGCTCAGACCGGGGCATCGATCTCCTCGCTCACTGGACCCTTCCTTCTGGCGCCCAATCTTCTTCCCCTTTCGTCGCTAAGAATACACTGCAGTCTCGAAAAGACATAAAGGCTCAGAATAGGGTGATTAAGGCGTTGATCCAATGCAAAGCCCACGCGCGCAAGCCCAGCCCGGATATGATTCGAGAGCTGGAAGGGGCGATGGCTGGTGCTGAGAGGGAGAAGGATGGGGTGGTGGGAGTATTGTGTGCGAAGAGGGAGGCGACAGCGGGGGTGAGGGAGGCGGTGAGGAGGTGTAGAAGGGGGGTGATTTGGGTTATGATTGAGGATTCTGATGAGGCTTCTGAGAGGGGTGTTGTGGGAAATGAAAAGGGAGAGGAAGAGGAGAGGTCAAGGATGAAAGGTGAGAAGATTGATGGAGTGTATGAGGGGAGGGTCGGACGTATCAAGCAAATCCTTTGGAACGAGAAGGTTGGAAGAATGGTGGGTGGCGGCGTAGGGGCCGGAGTTAGGTATATACCTGATACAGTGAAGGGAAAGGGTGCGTGGTGGAAAGAGGTCGTACTAATGGTAGATGGGAGGGTGTGGGTGCCCGATGGTCTAGCAATGGAGCAAGGACAGGAGAAGTTGGAGGGTGTGGAGGGGCTGTTGGTTGACGTTGAAAACAGAGCGGGAACGGGGTGAAAGGAATCAACGTCTCCGTATGGAGTGGTCCGCAAGTCTTGGGAGGCGGAAGGACGGATGTGACGAAGCGTGATAATGCCTCAAAGCAAGGGACACTCTATCCGGGTGGGCAAATTTGGCAATCGCACACTGGCTGGATTTTGGTCCTAAGGACATTCAAGCCTTGGTTGCACAAAGCAGAATATGCCGAACCTGACCGCCGGTCACTCAAGACTCAATTATCGATGTTGGATTTCTCAGCAGGCTTATGCCTAAGAAACCGTACTACCCCGGCCAGTCCTTTGTAGCCTCTGCTTCTACACGCCACTTTCAGCAGGAGGGCGTTGCAGCCCCTCCAAAGGCATGATAAAGGACAATCCAGGGAAGATGCCATCCAGCAATCACAAGACACCCTCGATCTCACGGACCTCATCCATGCTATGAATTTGGCTGAGGATTTGGCTACCAAGACTGGTACAAGGTCTCATCCTGGACGGAATTTTACGACACAATCGTCACCCTCTTACTTGCTACGCCTAACAGAGGATTAATGCCTACAAGTTTTGACTTACGACGTAGACTGTACTGCTGAGGGAGCGTGCTATTCTTATCCTCTTCCAAGAGCCATAGACGGGTCGTTCAGATATCCCTTAAGTGGCTGGCGTCCACCTTCCAGGAGAAAAACGCGTAGTTACGGCGGTTAGGTGGTAAAAGGTCAGTCCTTTAAGCATGAAAGAGACCTATAATAAGTAGATCTATCTATAATTTCAACTTAAAAACTTTAAAATATAACAATTCTTAACAGATTTAAGTTAATTATAAATATATTATTATTATAAAGAAGAAGTTATACGTTTATAAAGATTAGCTTTAAGCTATAGGGGTGCTAATATTACCTTGTTGTCCCCTGGGAGGGTGGACATAACCCAGCCACTGAGGGGATACTAGTCGCCCCCACGCGCGTTAAGAATTCATCTTGCCGGATAGTAGCAGGTGCGTATATGAGAAATTTTGAAACCCTAGGCGGGTTGCATATTTGCACATTCCATCATATGTATGATTGAGCGTTGATTTAATTATCAAGGCCTACAGATGAGATGAACTTTCGTAGCGAACATGAGATTGTATTCCGAATCAACGCCGATACAACATCCTCCGACCTTTTCCTGTACCCATATATAATTACATCCGTCCCCCATGACTTACCCTAGACGAATGAAAACGGAAAATGTTGAGCAGGGAATCAGCGCTACCCTTGCTTGCATTAGGCACCCAAACCAGCAGGCACGCTGGCTTCCAAAGAGATTGGCTCGAATTTCTCATCAAAATCACTGTTTGTCCCATCTCGACTGATACGTGGACTGGTCGAGATGACGCTGCTATCGGACCGAAATTCGGTCTCAAAAGTCGTGTAGGTGAAGGCGTCCACTGCAGCGTTACTGATCACTTCGCCGACTTCGTCATAAGATGGTGGCTGACTACCCTCGCTCTCATATCCGGGGAGGGTGGAGACACTCCTCCTACGCTCCGAGTCTCCTGATTCGTAGACTTGACCGGATCTCCCTTCCTCGGCGAACGTTATGTCGCTCACGATTCTGTGAGCGTGTCTAAGAGCTCGGATGTCGTTTGTCATGGCGTCTTCAAGGTTGGCTTGTTGTTCGTTGTCTCTTACCATCTTTTCATCCCAGATTACAGCGGCTTTTCGTATGGGACAATATCTCATTCGGTTATTCCAGAACGTAATAATTCCTTGCTGCCGGTTCCAAAACCACATTTTCCACTTATGTAATCTAGCAGCGCGTCGATATAATTTTCTGTTGCGCCGCTCCTCTCTCCAAGCTAAACACTCGGCTCGACGGCGGGGGTCTCGACACTGAATGAAAGTCCATACGAGAAACGAGGAGAGAACAAAGACTAGGCCAAGGATTTTGATGAGGTGAATATTTTGTTCTGATTGTGAGGAGGGAAAAGATGACAATGTGGAGGTAGCGTTAGGATCAAGAGCCTCCACATGGGAGAGCGACCGGGACGTCGCTGCAGAATGTACATTGACTGTACTTGTTGTGTCAAATTCCTTCGTTGTGGAGGCGGCATCTTGATGAGAGCTGGGTGCAGGCTCAAGTAGCCTGTCGGAGGCGATCTTGTGAGGCCTCGCACCGAATGGCATTTTCACTTCGTGACCTCTGAAACCTCCCGTAGGTTTGGGACATATCATATTGCCGACCTTCTTAAGGCCTGCTTTCAGCGAGCTTTTGATAGTTGCTATCTTGTCTCCAAGACTCTTCTGGCCGCTATGAAGAGTCTCGAATAGGGCTGTAGATCCATCCTCTTTCTTGTTTGCTGTTACATCAAAGTCAGAACCTATAGATGGTGTGCGCCATAGCTTGGATAGGGAAGGAAGAGTCGCGAAGTCTTGAGCGTTGTATGTTTGTGTGAAGCGGAGGATCGAGGGTGTGCTCAACTGTTTGTAGGAAACAGTGAAGCCAGGTTGCCTTGGCCCGTCACGGACGCGGAGACTGAGGACATGGACGACGTCTTCTCCGTTGGAATTGCTTCCATCTGTTGGAATTACATCGTAGAGACATTGAATGTGCCATTCGGCTTCCCTCCCTCCCAGAACATCCAGGTAGTCGTGACCGTGGGCAGCTGTACCATCCCAGTGGGACTCAAGATTTTGGCCACTGAGTAAGACATCGCTTTCTCCACATGCCTTCTCAGTACCTTCAACATGGAACGTGAGGATCTGATTTCAATGAGCAAAGAATCACGACAGGGAGATGGAGGATGCAATACTGGAGGGGCTTCATTTGGCTCAAGAGTATCAACAGGTAAAGAGAAAGACAAGATTGCTTCATCAGAGCCTACTATTGTGTAAGCATTCGGAACAGATTGACTTCATTCACTACCAAGAAGCTTACGGTGATCCACACCCTCATTGGTAATAGGCTGATTCAAGGCAGCATGGTCGGGAATTACAAGGGAAACAACGCTATGGGCAAGCAGCAAAGCTGCCGCCTTGGTGAAGCCGCGCATTGATGCGGCCTTTACAACTCAAAGTCGCCACCTGGACTCGAGATTATATCCTGCTCACATGATGACGGAAGGAAAAGGGAAAGGGAAATGGGGATGATGTTGGTGCCTGGAGCTGGGGCTGAGCCATCATCCTGCCGGGCACCGCGCGCTAATCGATAGCGCGTATCAACGGTAGGTTATAACCTCCGACTCCGACAGCTTGGACGTTAATACTGCAGCTTGGGTGATACTTAGATTTATCACTGGAAGACTCACCATGGTAAAGGAAGCTCATTGCTAGGAGACAAGTTCATTCAGACTGACTATAGATATACAGTTACCACTCGGTCTCTTGAACGCCGCTCAAGGGCATCCCATGCTAGTCGAGCTCAAGAACGGAGAAACGCTCAACGGCCACCTAAGCAACTGGGACACCTGGATGAACCTTACCTTGAAAGAAGTCGTACAGACGAGCCCCGAAGGAGACAAATTCTTCAGGTTACCTGAAGTCTACGTACGAGGAAACAATGTACAATAAATACCCCAATTGTCAAGTATAGCTAGATTTACTGACATGTCGGTAGATCAAATATCTGCGCGTCCCGGACGAGATTATTGATTTGGTTAAGGATCAACAACAGAACCAGCCTTCGGGCCGGGGTAGGGGTGGAGGCGCGCCGAGAGGCGATCATGGTGGGAGGGGAGACAGGGGAAGGGGTGGAGGAAGGGGAGGTGCGCGTGGGAGAGGAAGGGGTAGGGGTTGAATCGATACCAGGTTATACACTATCCTACTGTGTGAAAAATGGACACTCCTATTGGGAATCGGGTCAATTGGGACGAACGAGACAAAAGGCTTGAGTCGGTACAGGGCTGATTCGCCAGGGACATGTGGCACGCTTCGTGGGCAACTCATGGATGGGACAGGAAATGATTAAAGAGAATCTGGAGAACTTTACGACATGAGTCAATGAGTCTAAGTTTTATCACCAGTGGTGCTACTACTGCGAGGGTCGTTGCGACGATGTCGAGCGATCATGCAGGACTTTGTTTCAAGGTATTCAGGATAGAATTCCAGCATTCGAATCCCCAAAGATTGGCCCTCGTATTGGCAAATATAATCTATGTCTTCGTTTCACGGCAGTGACGCTAGAGCCTGAGCAGGTCAAGCTGGCATCTGCCCAAGCAACTACGTTCCTCGTCCAAAATTGAGAGGACAAGGCATGAACAGAATCGCAACCCTCCAATGAGATCAAGTCCAACCCAGCAAAAGCTCCGCACCCGCCCCTCCATACCTCAAACCCAAATTCAACTCTCCCCCTTTCCCTGGGCATTCCAATATCCTCTCCTCCCCCTGCTTCATTCCTGCTACGTCCACGATTGCACCCACATCCCTGTTACTGATCCCGTCCATGTTCATTCGTGTTATCTCCACTGTACCACTTGCAGGTTCTTCTATCTCAATTGTGAGAGAAAGTTTGCCTACTAAGAGATGGAGCGGGTTGGTTGGTGTCACGTGCTGGCTGGTGGGCAGTTCCCAGGATGAAATGGTGGGGACTGGAGAATGGTAAACCGCGTGGTGGGTTGCCAGCTCCGGAAGGGGTGCGGGAGAAGAAGGCTTTGGTAAGATTGTGGGTGGTGTAATGGGAGCTTGCGGCTGATCTAATGATGGGACAGGCTCATCCAGCATGGAACTTGTTGTTACTAGTTCCGGAGATGCAACTCGGTGATTTGAAGCCTCTGGAATATTTGAAATGGTGCTCTGGAGTTGATCTATCGCCTGTGTAGGGTGATACTGTGGAGGGAATGGCGCTGGCGGCATTTGGGAGTTGGAAGTAAGGTTGTCATGGTGGCTATATGACTGCAATGGTGCTCCTGCTTGGGTCTGATTTCGAGGTGAATTTGTGTGAGATGGGAGTGCTATAGACGGGTCTTCTGCTGGCGGCGTCAAACGTGATGGAGATAAGTGCTGGGAGAGTTTGTCAACTTCAGACTGCACTGTACCAGCATCAGAGGCCAGCGGAGAACTTGGGTGGAAAGCCGTCAATAGATTTATTCGGCTGCCCTGTGGCTCTCGACGCTTTTGGCTGCGGGGTCTGGCACGCTCCCTTCTTATGGTAACTTGTAGCTCTGTATCCATTGATTTCAGGATGCTACGATATTTCAACCTTTGGGCGTTGTCAAAATCGGCCAGGTCGGGAACGTTCCACTGATCGTAGAGGTGCCCATGTGTCTGACTGAGAAAGAATTCTGCATGTTTCTTGGTGAAAAGATTGCACAGGTAGCATGCGGCTTTGCTCACACCCAGGATCCGAGGCTTAAGGATAGACACATCTGGATTGGAGTCGTAGAAGATGAGTAGCTGGATCTCAGCATGCACGTGGCATTCAACACTGCGTCTCTTGAAAGAAATGGGCGAGATAATCGGGGTGTACGGACGAACGGTGGCCAGGTCTATGCTTTGGAAGACACTCCTGTACTTCCTTGAGACTTCCGCTAAATACGCGCATGATCCCCAATAGCGGCCTAATTTGTAAATTTGTTCAATGTGTTTGTTCGTCAACACAGCTTTAGGTTCGTAGCCGTAACTGGCCACAGTCTCATTAAAGGTACATGTACCATCAGATGTAGACACAGCGTAACACTGTTTTACAATGTTTTTAAGTATGGCTGGTAGATCACTTGAAGCTCCAGGCTCGGCATCAAGGTTCTGGAAAAGCTCGCAGAGATTAATCAGCTTTTGCAGAAGCATGCGGGACTTTTTAGCATTCCGAGATGGTACTTTCTTGATGCGAAGTGAGACCTCCCGAAGATCCGAATAGAGAGGACTGCGGTCTTCTTTGCGGTATTCTGGAGGTTGCCAAAAAGCAGACTGGAGCCGACCGTGGATGCGATTTTGGCTCAACATGATGACCTGGTCAAACAAAGTCTCTGCGCAGAGCTTTCTTGAGAATTCTGGTTTAAAATGGTATTGTCAGTATCCACATTATACCGATCAAAGGGTACGGACTTCTATCAGTAGCGCATTGACTCATTAGGTCGAATAATCGTCTGAAACTGCTAGGAACATCCTTGGGTATAGTCTGATTGGTGGCTAGCCGGATGGTCACGCCGGACGCACCCACATGCTGTTCTAGAGCAACTGCAGAGACTGACTTGACGCCTTCTTCAGCCGCAGCAATGAAGGCCAAATCATCTGCAACTCGTTGCTCAACGTCGAAGGGCAGTAAATGAACCGAATTGACTGCTGTTGTACCCTGAGCTAACCACGAGCGGGCAGAATTGTCCTCTGGATCAGAAGGGACTCTGTTAGATACATCTTGAAGGGTAACGACGTTTGTTCGAAATGTATTCAAGTTTGTACCTTGCCATATCGACTGCTTTCTAGAGGCTGTCTGCACAGGCAATAATTCACCATTGGACATCTGACAGGGCAAGTGGAATTGAGGTGAAATTAAGGTAGAATAAAGGTAAATGTAACCGAGAGTAAACGCGAGCAGAATAATCAATGGTCAGTATCATCACCAAGTCCTGGTGGACGATGGAACAGAGTAATCCCAATACCCATTCATGGCTAGTCACATATGCAAGCAACCGAACGTAAGGCTGCAGCTGATCAATGAGAAAGCGAGGACACAGACTACTCGGCAATGCAGGTTCCAGGTAGCCCTCCTCGTCTGGGACAATATTATCTGGGACACTTCTCCACCAAATCCGACATCTAAAGCGAACCCTGAAAAGTACAATTGGTTGAATTAATAAGGATACCATTTTAGGATGCCATCATCTGTAAGTCGGCAAGAATATGTGATGTGATTCTATCGAATGCGTGGACCTGTGCAAGGTCTCGGCGAAGATCTTTCAAGATCCAGACTGCCATTGGCAGCACTCGATCCTCATTCATGTGGAGATAGATCATCAATGGTCGACAGTAGGTAGCTTGTAGTAAGAGCATTGAGCATCTAGACTTTGTTTCTTTATATTAGCAGTGCGCAAAGGATCGAGAAGGTGCGATACGAGAACCTCGTGAAAGACATTTTCTACGGGGTACCTTAGCTCATGGGGGACAGAATTATTGGCACCTCCCTAGACCTAATACTCGTCTAGGGGCATGCTACGTAATAGGTCGAGCTAGCCGAAGGACCCCCAGAACCCGACCTAAAGGCCGACCCAAAACCCTACCTAGGTACCCAATACGCGGCTCATCTAGGGGGGTGCCAATAATTCTGTCCTCCACGAGCTTAGGTAACCCACATTGCAAAGCAACGGGCTCTAAGCACCTTAAACAGCGCCTGTTGCACCACCTCCCCACGCGAAGCCCCGCGCTTATCGATTGGCTGAAGGCTTCAAGACCCTGGAAAATTGCAGATACTATCAGGAAGCGTAGAAGCAAAAATCTCAATTTTGCTCTCCAACAAAGCCTCCAAGCAATAGTTTTATATGACCAATAATATAGATTGTATATAATATCCTAACATAAAGCCTCTCTTAATACATGTCTAATGTAAGGCCTCTCGTAATAGTCGATCGTATAGAAGTTATTAAGTTGTATATGTCGGGGTCTCATACCAGTGCTAACGGGCTCGCGTACCTCTACTTAATACTCAACATATGGTATTTATGTCCTGCGCGGATCTCAACCAGCAGTAAGTAGAGCATCCCTACAGTAGGGTCAAACCCATCCCAGCTCAATATCCACCACCTCCTTTCCGTACCGTAGATTAAAGCTCACCACTTCTCCATCCCTATTACACTTCAGGTCCCTCACCTCTCCCTCCTTCATCTCTCTTACGTCCACGAGAGGTACGTTATCCCTACCCCTACTACCGCTAGAATCCTTCCGCATTATCGCTGCGATGCCTCGAGCTGGTTCTTCGATTTCTATTGTTAGAGATAGCTTGCCTATGATAACATGGATTGGTCTAGTGGGAAGGACATTGTGGTAGGTGGGAAATTTCTGGGATAGACTGGTAGAGGGTGGTGAGAGGAGTGATGGGGAGAGACGAGGTGGCGGAGTCTGGGGATGTTCTTGAGTGGCGAGATATGGTTCAGAAGTTGGAAACGTAAGGGGGTCATCCGGAGTACCTGGTACTTTCAGAGTGTTTTTGATCGATGGAGCCGGATTCAAGGCTCCTAGAGGCACGGCTTGCGCACTTGGTTGAGTAGTTGCAACTTCTGTAGACTGGGTCTGGGGAGGTGGATCTGGCAGTATCTGGGAATCTGATCGAACGTTGTAGGGAGGATAGGTAGGAGGTGCAGGGGATGTTGCTTGGATAGGCCGCATGCCTCGTCCTGTTGACGAACTTGCCGCAAGGGTGTCGAATCCCGTATTAGGACCCTCTTCTCCTTGCAAGGCGCTTTTAGCCATTATTATAATGGAGCCATTTGCGGCAGAACCGTCCCTGACCTCTCCTGATAGGGGGTTTGAGATGGTAGAAGGCGCTGGCGAGAGTGATCGAGCTAGCGGCAACGTTAACCAACTTCCCATTGGGTACCCTCGTCTGCGAGTGGCCCTTATCTCTCTTTTATATGCAGCTTGAAGCTCGTTATCCATCGCGAAGAGCACTCGACGGTAATTTACTCGTTCCACTGGATTGAAATCCGCCAAGTCGGGAAAATTCCAGCGTTCATAAAGGTGGCCGTGGGTCTTCGTGATGAAAAATTGACCGTGGAGTTGTATGAACAGATTACAAAGGTAACATGCAGACTTGCTAGCGCCAATGACCCGAGGAACTAAGGCGCTGGTATTGCGTATTTTTCCGTAGTATGCGATAATCTGCATCTCGGCATGGACAAGACATCGAGCTCGCTGTCCATCAATATAAGATATGTATGATCTCATTCCTTGATAAGGTCGAAGTGGTCTGAGTTGAGCATTTGCAAAAAGTGTTGGATATCTCCTAGAATCGTCTGTCATGGATGTGCACAAACCCCAGTATCGGCCAATCTTATTAAGTTGTCTGATGTGCTTATTAAAAGTGACTTCGCCCGGATCGAAGCCGTGTCGGGTAACAGTTTCTTCGAGAGTCTGAGTACCCTCTGAGGTGCAGATACCATAGCTTTGTAAAATGATCTCCTTCAATAGTCGCTCTCCGTCATCGGTTTTCGCTCCGATTTTGTCAACGTCATGCATCAAGTCGCAAAGGTGCTTGATCTGTTGCGCAAGCGAGATTGAATCGCTATAGCCAGGAGTATGACGTTGCTCTAGCCTTTCTGCGACTTTTCGAAGGTCCCTGTACAGAGGGTCTCGTGCCTTAGAACCCCCACGGCTTTTAGGCCTCTTCCAATGCAATGACCGAAGTCGACCGTGAATGCGGTTTTTATTTACTTCGATGATCAGGTCGAACAAATATCGAGCACAACTATCACGGGACACCTCTGAAATAGAAGATCAGATCGACGCTTAGTCAAGCTATAATTAATGGCAATGTCCTTTTAACGTACTCCGACTCGCACACTGAGATAGCAACCTAAAACATGCTTTCAACATGTCCTCCACGCCAACTGGAAACTTTTCATTTGCTGCAAGCAGAATAAGCAGGCCAGGAGGGTCAACCTGTTCTTCCAGCGCAATCGCAGACACCTCCTTTGGCCCTTCTTCAGCAGCTGCAATGAAGGCAAGATCGTCAGCCAGCCGTTGCTCAACATCCATTGGCAGCGAATGACCAAGACCATTTCCTGTTCCATGGGTTGCCAGCCATTCACTAGCCGAGTAGACGACAGGATCACTGGGAACTTCACTAGAGGCTTGCTGGAGGCTAATGATATGCCTGCGAAAGGTGTCTTGGTCAACGTTTTGCCAGATTGACTGATCATCATGCGCAGTGTTTACTGCCAAGCGCCCAAGCGCAATGTCTTCTGCACTCGTCATGTACAAGCAATACTCAAACGCGGCGCGGGACAAAAGATAAACAGAGGATGTAGCCTCATGTCGATTATTCGACTGATACGTGTCCCATGTATTAGTAAGCTATGATAAGCTGCATGAACAAGGAAGTGGCGGGAGATGGATCAATCAGGTCGTAGGGACATTTTGGGTGATTGTGGATGCCAACATGCAGCATTCCTACCCGTACGAGGCCAACTCATCGGCCGACGGGCTATCAGAAGAACAGGAAGACAGTGTAGGAAAGGCGCATAAATAACAGATAATGTAGAAGTAGTAAAGAGATGTTACGCATACGAAAAGTAATAAAAGCTCAGTGAATGAACACTATTATGTATCTAGAAAGTATCACAATACAGGCATTGAAGGGTTTGAAAATGCGTGGGAAGAAGGCACCGTCGCAGCGGGCACTAAAATAGTAAACATTGGTCGTTGAATTTATCGTTAGCACCCCGGAGCCACCCCACGAAGTGCCCCGCGCTTATCGATTGGTGGAGGCCCCTAGACCCTGGCAAAATGCAGATATTTATCGTGCCGCGAATAGGCTAACCTTTGGCGGGTCTCAACACTTTGTCACCATCCAGCTCTATCCGTCTTCTTTGTCCTCCTCCATACACTCCTGCTCCTCCTTCCCCGACCTTCTCAGCCCTTTACTGATCACTCCGCCATTCCTCACCAGCAACAATGGCGACCAAGACTCGCCAGAGGACCTTATCCTCGAGCGCCCCGGTCTCTGACCTCAAAGGCCCAATTGCCCCCGAGGGCATGAGCCGTCCAAAGCACAAGCGCACTGTCACCGGGTTTGGAGCTCAAGATATCAAGAGTTTCGAGGCCAGTATACCAGAGGGACAACGGGAAGCGTGAGTTTTCGGACCTATCTGCAAACAACAACTGTTAACTAGAGCTCTGCGCAGGTGGAAGAAACATGTATGCTATACCAAAGAAACGCCCCATGAGATTTATTAAGAATGCTTCCAGTCTATTCACGGCTTCACGACGAAGGAGCAATTCGAGGTGAGCAAGATCGCCTTTGAACGGTTATGAGTGGGACAACAATTGACGCCGTTGCAGAACGAGACTGTGAGACATATTGAGACTACTCTTGCACGATCCCTCTTCAATTGCGATGAGCTGTAAGCCCGGCTTGTTTCGCCCCCTCATGTACAGCGAATGGCACTCTGACACGTTATATCAGAGCTGCCTACTCCGGCGCCGCTCTGGCGTTCCGTGATCGACTTGTGATTGAATGGAACAAGACTCAGCAGCGACAGACGTTCGCTGACCAAAAGCGCGTATACTGTATGTCACGACTCCAGGAATGCTAGATCCAGGGTTGATACGTCTCCAGATCTCTCTCTGGAGTTCCTGATGGGCCGTGCTCTTGACAATGCCATGCTAAACGTTGGGTTGAAAGACGTAGCTAGAGGTACTTCGCTTCGCCTTGGATCTCTTGGAAGCCACCACTGATGATATATTGTAGATGGGCTCAAGGAATTGGGCTTTAGAATTGAGGATGTCATCTCACAGGAGCACGATGCTGCTCTCGGAAACGGTGGTCTTGGCCGACTTGCGGCGTGCTTCCTAGACAGTATGGCTACTTTGAATTATCCTGCATGGGGATATGGACTTCGGTACAGATACGGTATCTTCAAGCAAGAAATCGTGGATGGATATCAGGTCGAAATTCCTGATTACTGGCTGGACTTCAACCCATGGGAGTTCCCTAGACATGATATTACCGTCGACATCCAGTTCTACGGTTATGTCCGTAAGGAAATGTAAGACTTATTTTCAGGTTTGCGCCTAAGACTAACGAAACTGCAGAAATGAAGATGGCAAGACCGTTGCAATCTGGGAAGGTGGAGAGATCGTTGATGCGGTGGCTTATGATGTCCCAATTCCAGGCTATGGCACCTCTACCACAAACAACCTCCGACTTTGGTCTTCTAAAGCTTCGAAAGGAGAGTTCGATTTCCAGAAATTCAATTCCGGAGAATACGAGGCCTCCGTTGGTGATCAACAACGCGCAGAGACGATCTCTGCAGTGCTGTATCCCAACGACAATCTGGACCGTGGTAAAGAGCTCCGTCTGAAACAACAATACTTTTGGTGTGCTGCCTCGCTGTACGACATCGTACGCCGGTTCAAGAAATCGAAGAAACCTTTCTCTCAGTTCCCAGAAAAGGTTGCTATTCAGCTCAATGACACACATCCAACCCTTGCCATAGTCGAGCTACAGCGTATCTTGGTCGATATTGAAGGACTGGAATGGAATGAAGCTTGGAGCATCGTTCAGGCCACCTTCAGCTATGCGAATCACACCGTCATGCCCGAGGCTTTGGAGAAATGGTCCGTCCCGTTGATGCAGAATTTACTCCCACGACACCTGCAAATTATCTACGAGGTCAATATGCAATTCCTCACATATGTCGAGAAGACTTTTCCTCAGGACCGCGACATGCTTTCCCGTGTCTCTATCATTGAAGAATCAAACCCCAAAATGGTGAGGATGGCTTACTTGGCTACAATTGGGAGTCACAAAGTCAACGGTGTGGCTGAGCTTCATTCGGACCTGATCAAAACTACCATCTTCAAAGACTTTGTCACCATTTACGGACCCGACAAGTTCACCAATGTGACCAATGGTATCACTCCTCGGAGATGGCTTCACCAAGCTAATCCCAAGCTCAGTGAACTGATTGCCTCCAAGCTCGGAGGATACGACTTCCTTACAGATCTTACGAAACTCAACAAGCTAGAGAACTTCCTTGATGACGAAAAATTCAAGAAAGAATGGCAAGCGATTAAGTATGATAACAAGGTCCGCTTGGCTAGGCACATCAAGGAAACCACAGGCGTCACCGTCAACCCGAAAGCGCTCTTTGATATTCAAGTCAAGCGTATACATGAGTACAAGCGTCAGCAACTCAACATACTCGGCGTCATCCACCGCTATCTCTCCATCAAGGCCATGAGCCCTGAAGAGCGTAAGAAGCTCCAACCACGCGTGTCCATTTTCGGAGGCAAAGCCGCCCCAGGCTACTGGATGGCAAAAACTATCATCCACCTAGTCTGCAGTGTTGGCGAAGTTGTCAACAACGACAAAGACGTTGGTGATCTTCTCAAGGTCATCTACGTTGAAGACTACAATGTCAGCAAAGCCGAAATCATCGTCCCAGCCTCAGACATCAGCGAGCACATCTCCACCGCCGGCACCGAAGCCAGCGGAACTAGCAACATGAAATTCGTCCTCAACGGCGGTCTCATCATCGGAACCTGCGATGGCGCAAACGTAAGCCCCTATCTCCCTCTTTCCCCCGCCTTCCCAAAAGCCCCACCCACTAACAAGCCCCCACAGATCGAAATAACCCGCGAAATCTCCACCGACAACATCTTCCTCTTCGGCAACCTCGCCGAAGACGTCGAAGACCTCCGCCATGCCCACACCTACGGCTCCTTCCACCTAGACTCCGATCTCGCTCGCGTCTTCTCCGCCATCAAATCCAACACCTTTGGCGATGCATCGCGTTTCTCCGCTTTATGCAACTCCATCACCGATCACGGCGACTACTATCTTGTGTCTGATGATTTTAATTCTTATATTAAGACGCATGAGTTGGTGGATGAGGCGTATAAGGATCAGACGGCTTGGTTAGAGAAATGTATTACGAGTGTGGCAAGAATGGGGTTTTTCAGTAGTGATAGGTGTATTCAGGAGTATGCGGATATGAGTGAGTTGAGATCGTTTTTCTTCATTTCCGTCCTTTTCCAGTGAGTTGATTACTGACGGCCATACCACAGTCTGGAACATCGAACCCCTCGATCCCGAACGTTCTTAACTCCAGCATATTACCCAACCCTAGCGCGAACGAAGCCCAATTAGATGGTGAGATAGAAATTGATCACGAGTTCTTGGTTGAGTGTGGTGGATAATGGATGATGGATTGGGTAGGCAGTGTCCCTTGTAGAACGAGCAGTAGTAGGAGAAATGCTACCTATTATCTTAGGTATTCGAATGAACGGAATGAATGAGCTTCTTCTTCTTCTTTCCTCCTTGTTTATAGCTCTTTCTACCCTTCCATCTCCATCTCCCCCAATGAGCAGTAGTAGGAGTAAGGCTCCCAAATTAGCTATTCGAATGAACGAATGAATGAATCAGATTGAGCTTCTTCTTCATCTTCTTCATCTTCTTCATCTTCTTCATCTTCTTCATCTTCTTCATCTTCTTCATCTTCTCCTCCTCCTCCTCCTCCTCCTTCTTCTTGTTTAATGCTGTTTCCAGCAGTGCTAGAGCGATTGAGTTGGCGATTTTACTCTGCGAGAAGGATTTTTCATCACATTTTCGAACATCGAACCCCTAGATACCGAACGTTCTTAAGCTCCAGCATGTCACACCTGATCTAGCTACTACACCCAGCACGAACGAAGCCCAAATAGCCAGATGGGTATGGGTCTAAATGGTGAGATTGAGTTCATGGGTGAGTGAGTCAGTTCATGGGGGAGTGTGTATGATGGATGATGGACAGTTGTAGAAGGAATAGTAGGAGTAGGACAAAGGCTAGTATATTAGCTTAGCTATTCTAATGGATGAATGAATGAGATGGAGTTTCTTCTCCTTCTTGGTTACAGCTCTTTCTAGCCATGCCGGAGTAATTGAATGGATAGTTTGCTTTGCGAGGACTTTTCAATTTTTCCAGGGGTATTTATCAGGAGTCACTATGCACATCCTCCATCCAACACACTTCCACAACTGCACTGCACTCTTATTCCTTCACCCTTCCCTTCCCATCCGCCCCACCCACCACTCACCCTTCTTCCTCACCCTTCTCCCTCAACCCCCACCTCTACCCCAGCGTAACACTCTTCCCTCCCCCAAACTTCCCCTGCGGTCCCTCCAAATGCGCATCCAACACCGCCCCCACCCCCCTCTTCACACTCTCAATCGCCTTCGGCAACAACTCATCCAATTCCTCCGCCGTACTAGCCTGTCCTGCCCACAGATTCCCCCCCGCTGCTGCTTTCGCTATGCCAGCGTAATCTGGGGAGGGGGCGAAGGAAATGTTTAGGTCTTCGTTTGTGGCTTTGGAGCCGGCGCCGGAGGGGTGGACGAGGAGGAGGGAGCGTTTGGGTGCGTTCCAGCCTGGTTAGGTGGTTAGAGAGGGGTCTAATGGGATGTATATAGTGGGGAGGAAGAGAGGGTTACCTACCTTGATTGTTTAGGACGATTGTAAGGACGGGGAGTTTGTAGCGCTGACTGATCCAGTAGACGGCGCCTGGGACGGAGAATAGGAAGGTCCCGTCCCCTACGATTTGACATACGAATCTCTTCTCACCCGCTGCGAGTTTGATACCCAAAGCTCCTCCGCCGGACCATCCTAGACCTCCACCTCCGCAGTTGATCCAAGTGCCGGGGATATGGGGCTGGATTTGATCGGCTACGAAGCCTGTGCTTGTGACTGCTTCGATGGCGAAGATTGTGTCTTCGGGTACAGCCTTGCGGATGGCGGCACAGAGGTAGGAGGCATTGTAGTTACCATCTTTGCCTGGTACTGCGAGCTCGCGGATGGTGTTGACGCGCTTGCTGTGGACCTCCTGAAGCTTGGACCAACGATCGGAGTAGGTCGAGAGTTTTTGTTTGAAGTGGTGATGGTTTGCATTAATGTACCTGTGAATTTGTTGTATGGCGGTGAAACTGTCAACTTTGTACCGTGCCTCTGCTGGGTAGTAAAAGACTGGCATTTGTTGCTTTAGTGGGTCCGAATCTAGGTGTATTATCCTCGTTGTCTCCTTTGGTTTGCATAACGTTGGTATCCAGGGCACGTCACAGTCAACCACTAGTATCACGTCCGCGGTCGTGATGCTGTCCTCTACACCGTATCTTAATCCAACGCTGGCTCTGTGGTCGGATGGAAAACACATGTCCGAGCCTCCTGTATCAAGAACCCTCATTCCTTTTATCGTATCAGCCAGCTTCACAAGCTCCCCTGGCGCATTGTGATTCCGGCCTGAGTAGCCCGTAATCAACAATGGCTCTTTCGCATCTACCAAGAGTTCCGCAATCATCTTGACCGCACTCTCTGCCAGCGCAGCAGGCCCCACCGGTCCCCAATGCTCTACCTTCAGGGAATACTCAGGTATTTCCTCCTCCATTGCCTCTCTCGAACCAACAAGATACACCGGTCCCTGAGGCGCAGAAGTTGCAAATTGCAACGCCCGCCCTACCATCTGCTTAACATTTACCCCTCTCTTAATCTCCCCCGTATAGCGACAGTACTGCGCGACTATCTGCTTCTGATCCGGTACGTCTTGGATCCAGTGAATATATTCCGTCCGGGAACCTCTCAGCTCCCCATCGCATGTGTATGGGCTCAGACCAGCAAATATGAGCACCGGTGCTCTACCACAAGACGCATTGTGGACAGCTGCCCCCAAGCCTTGCGTCCCAACGTCCACGTGGATTATCACGCATTGGGGCTTGTTGGTTAGGCGCGCGCATCCATCGGCCATGGACAGAGCCACCATTTCATTGGGGCATGTTATAATCCGAGGAAATTGGCCTTTTTTATCATTCTGCCCTTTCACTATTGCTTCGATTATGGAAGGGTGGTCGGAGCCGAGGTTGACAAAGCAATGGGTTATGCCAAGCTCCCAGATAGCTTCGAAGAAGGCGTCAGAGGCGGTGTACCTTGCATAATGTTAGCTGTTGCCGCACGTGTAGCATTGAGACCATGAGGACATCATAAGAGCGGAGATTCGAGAGATAAGCATACATGTTGAATGAGAAGTATTCTCAGGGCGGCTTTAGTGATAATGAAGTAACGAAGTCTTGCTCCACATGAGCAATTGAATAGGGGATAAGAATAATGGAGCAGTATTGAACAGCCTGCGAACTGCTTGAATAAGGATAGACGATCATGTTTACTTCTCGAAGGCTGACGTTCTCGTAGATAGCGTAGTCGTGGGTGGTAGTTGCCCCTCACACCAAAAGGTTTCCGGTTCCTTGCGTCGGCTAGTCTCGGCTTTACAGTAATTTACCGGCAATCATGAGTCGCAAACGGCAACTGTATGACAACTTCGTTCATTCGACAATTGCTAGACGAGAATGTACGAGAATATGGCAGCGTTAGAGTCACCCGTGTGGTTACCGTCGCTGGCTGTTATCTCAAATTGGAGGCTCGGATACATTGCCGAAATCGGATGAATGGTTCGCTGGGAACATTCATAGAACTACCTCCATCGCGGGCAATAAGGCAATATATTACCCGATATACTTCCCGTACTTCGCAAACACCTCATCCGCCCTCAACTTCTCCATATCTTCAATCCTCAAACATATCCCAACCGCATTCTCGCCATCCAGCCTCTTTGGCATTAGATATATCAAACTCTCGACCGGCGGAAATTGCGGTCTCCGCACACAGTCCGGTTTACCTAACCCAAGGTTGAAGTCGAGATCATAACAGTCTAACTTCGCCCACGAGCTTAACATTATATCCACCGATAAGTCAAGCGTCGCTGTGACCTCAATGTTGCTTTTGTCTTTCGTGCGGTTCAGCAATGTTGCGAGAGCGCGAGTGTTGTACCTCAACTTTGAGGTTCTGGGGTCTATAGCCGAACGCAGTTGTGAAGTGACAGTACCTAATGGCTCCTCAAGCAGCTTTTGAAGCGTGTACGTGTGGTAACTCATGTTATTTACTACTCCTGGATAAGTTGGTGAAATATCCAGATAGCGCCGTATATCGACAGCGCGGGCGAGCGTTACTTCAATTGTGGGACTTAAGCGGGGACAGCGGGCGCGCATTATAGATTGCCAGATAAAGGCGGTGAGGGCGTCATCAGTGGAAATGTGGCCCGAGGAAGGAGTCATGTTTCTTGTGGCGAGTGCCTTTAGAATGGTGAGCGAAGAGGGCTCGAAGCTGAAGTAGGCCCAGGTGCATTCTGGAGAGGCAACTTGTGCGAATTGGTCATGGGTGCCGCTGAGGGTAGCTTCAGATGGCTTAGGTTTAGCAATCTGGTGAGCGAGCTCGGAACCTGGTTCGTACGAGTCGTCGAGAAAGGGAATGAGGTCACGCCGGGCTAGGTTGCCGCAGGACAGTTCCTCGCTTGTGAAATGCTCATTGTGGCAAGCCTTTGAAAAAAGATCGATGACCTGACCTTGACCCGTCATGTCCATAGTTTGGTGATTTCCGACGAAAGTGAGCAGGAGGCCGCCAGTAATGAAGGTAGCCTGGATGAGAAACACTGGTGCTGGGTCTGACAGAGGTTCGTCGGGGCTCCCTGGGAGGGTTTTGCGTGGTGCAATGATGCTTTCATCTAGCATACTAAAGGGGAAGTTGGCTTGTCTGAGGACATCCATTGTTGGTATTGATGGGTCAAGGCTACGATCCTTGACGACCAGGCGCGGAGATTTTTCCCATGGTTTGATCTTGAAGATACCCGAATCGCCCTCGCCTGAACCTTCGTTAACAACCTGACCTGCGAGCCACGGAAAGCTCGCGAGCAGTCGTTCGAGGCCGGTGGTCAATGTATCAGTGATTACTGAATGTGAGCAAGCATCGGACACCGGAAAGCAAATGCATATCTGAGTATATAGCCTATTGAGTCCTGGCTGTTGTCCGAGAATATCTAGATAAACATCCAGGTCATTACCATGAGCTGGTCCGTCCATATTGAGCTGTTGAGCAATTGGGGTTTTGTACTATAGCACAGTAAACGTTATGTCTACGGAGAAAGGCGTCGCTGCAATTGGGCTTCACCCTCTTCTTCCAAACGATACTGTGAGTCAACTAATTGTGAGTCAAGTAAGCGCACCACTTAGCTTAGCATAGAAGTGGGCGGTGAGAATGCCACAAGATCCGTAGATGAAAATCAACGGCACTTCTAGCACATAACGCTGGGAAGCGTATATTACCTTACCAAATGAAAATCAGCAAGTCACTTCGATGCAACGACTATTCAATGGTGTTGGATTTGAGGAGGAAGAAAGTAGATATGCGCCAAGACACTAGACCAGATATACAATGGCCCGCATAAAGTTGACTTTTCACCCAACACTGCTGTAAACATGGTCACTCACTGTTTATTTAGATCCAGGCATGAAAGTCTTGCGATGCCTGAAGGATCACTTGGATATTCTGTCGACATGTGTTCCGCAGTAGCAGCAGCTTCATTGGAGAGAACCCGCAATATTCGTAGGCTGTGTCGAGACTGAGCACAATCATCGATCAACAGATATGATCCAATTGTTTTACTCCGCCATCCGACAGCATGTCATCATGAGAAAACGGCCATACATGGCTGAATCTCTGATTAGAAGAATCCAACTGTGCAGGGAAACAATTTCAAGTCTATACATACTAGGTCGTGCAGCAACCGCATTGTGATAGAGTAAGGACAAGACATAACCAATGCTATTTACAGAGGACGCTAGAATGCCTGAAGGTGGCTAATATATAGAAAATGATTTTCAGCCTTTCCGGGGAAACCTCTACTCTACGATTAGCCACACGGGGGCACTATCACTGTGCATGTGATGATTGTGAAGGGGTAAGGGGAGAAGGCTTGTGGGATTTTTCAACTGAATTGGACGATCGAGGCTTTTGTGCTGTTGGTGGTCTGGCTTGCGATGACGAAGTAGCCGTGCAACACTGATCAAGCATGTTGAAAGAAATGTACATTATGGCGTCCTTAGATTGATCCTGCGAGCGTTCTTCATCAAAAAGTTCCGATGCAGGTTGTAGAGCACATCTGAATGAATAGACCTACGAAGCCTCAGGCTGGGGTTTCATTTGGTAGCTGAAATATTTGAGAGAAAGAGAAAGAGAGCCTGGCTAGACATTGACAGAGTTTGCGTAGGCGTTGATTGCCCTTTCTTGTCAATTGGCTGGTCTCGACATTGTTTCATAATCATTCAAGTTCAACCGAATTTCCCTCATTTTCATATCGCAAAGCAACCTAGATCAGCACGCACCTTTGCCTTTCACCCATGGTCAATCCTTCTCCGTTCATCAGCCCTTGAACATAGCATTCTCCAACAAGCTGATATTTCTGCGTGGTTGAAGTTTCATCGAGCTCATGCTTGTCCACCGGTCGAAGCAAGAACGGAGTAAGAGCTCCGACGATGATACACAGAACATCATTTTTGTGCGTCAATGATGGACCCCAGCCTAGGAATCCTTGTGTTGAAGTACCGAACATAGCTTTGAAGCCACCCACGATATGCACGAAGGCATTATTATATTTCTCGAGTCCGATGTCCCGAGGCGTGTAACGCAATTCCTCGGCCCAGCGAAGCCATATGTTGAAAGCGCGTGCCATGTCTATATTTTCCTCTTGTAATCCATCAGCGACGAGAAAGGGGCCCATGACTGCACTTTCAATGCTGTCGCGCCATGGTTTGTAGTACGATGACTGAGACGCAAATTGACGGGCTTCACTGACGGGGTGAACATAGCCCTGCTCATCCGCAGGGAACGCCTCGATCTCAGAGAGTTCTATGGGAGTGAGCCAGCTTGGTGGTAGACTGCTCGCAGGCGTAACGATTGTGCGGTCTGGGTCGTATACTTTTCTTTTAGGAGAGCGCTTTCGGTAATCCGTAGGGTGCGCGAAGATGCGTTGTACATGATCAATCATGATAAGCTCCACTGACAATTCACCGGTCTCTGAATTGACGAATGGTAATTGTCGTTGGTCTAGTGATGTTTTGAACAATCTCTGCCTTGTATAACTTCCAAAAAGGACCAATACGTCCTCTCGATTCCAATCTGGAACCCAGGATGGCAAATAAGATAACCGCACGGGCCATCCTATACCAGCCATACTCAAGAATTGAAACGGCAACTCCCCTTTCAGGAAAATTGTAGCAACGAGTGTAAATAGGCGAACTTCCTGAAGATGATTTGGGTCAGTGGACTTCTAGTGAAAGCCCATCAAAAGGCTCTGTAAACTAAGGACAGGGCGAAAAGTTTCCAAATTATGCTTACCTCACGAGTCCAACGCTCAGAGTCCTTTCGTTCGCGAAGTCTCGTACTGATAGCGTCTTCTTCCCGTGATGTTGGGACAGGATCTTCCACTGCACCAGCACGACGAATCGAGTCTGCTTCGTTGCTGAATAGCTCTGTGATGTCTGATCGCAGGTCGTCTTTCAAGGGATCTTGTACAAAGTTCATAACCGCATAGATTTTATCCACCCCATATTTGGCTTTGTAGTAGACACAAGCACTTAGTGCGTTGGAGAGGGGTATAGCTTGACCATCCAAGCGCGTCTGCCGAAAAGCACCCATATTCTGTACACAAATGAGCGTTCGTGGCACAGATTGGTCATCACCAGGGATAGTTGCTTGAAGCCATGTCCCGAGCTTTCCCAGTTCTTGGGCAACAATGGCGATAATCATAAAGGCTAAGTCTTCTTTACGACAAGTGATCATGAGACCTTCATCTTCTTCCAGCGACGGAGACGTGCAAGGTGCCATTACCATCTCTTGGGTAATCCACATGCGCTCGAAGAAGGATGATCTGAGGAGACTCCAAAGCGCTGCCCATCGTATCATTCCCGGGTCCAAATTTACGAGCCTTCTCGCAATAGTCCACGTAGGCTTGTACCCGCTGTGCTGATACTCTCTTAGAATATTATATACCTTGGGCACGAACTTGAGGGCCTCGTCACCGCCTCTGAGGAGAGGACCAATACACGCAAGGACTTGCGAAGCAGAGCTATAGATCTTCCCCATGAGTGCGATTTGGTGTCTTTTCTCTGACTCATTTTTCTGGTCGATGCAAATAGCGTCCATCCACACCCATTCCTTTCGTCGCCTCTTTCCAAGTACAAAGTCGATGATTTCGGTGGCAGATTGGGTGAGTCCGATTTGGAAGCCATCAGGTCGCTCAATCCTGCTGCGGATCTCGTCGCTACCCCACTCGTACGATATGGCAATATATGGACCTGGGCTGCTCAAGTTGGTCACACAAAAGTCAAGCCTTATTTTACTTCGGTGCAAAAATGAAGTTCGAACTCTGAACAAACGAATGTCCGTTTCTGCATTGAAACTATGGTATATTGAGGCTCTTTCTGCCATAGCCACGTAAAATGTTTCAAAGCCACTAAATCAGTACCTAGAACACTTTCAATATGAGGTGCCTCCTCTCAATCACAACTATTCCGATGCAATCTCCGGTCGGCTTCCAAAGGTGTGAAGTGAACGTAGACGACGTAGTCTTCGATCCGTCACAACATCGCCCATCTAGGTGGTTTGGAGCCCCATTAGAAGTTGTCGCAATGCTAGGAATGGCAAACATTGCATTACCTGCCTGAGTAGGATCTATCTGGGGCAGCTCCTGTATACGTGATGCTCTGCGGGGCAGGTGCGGTGGAATAGGGAAAACCCTAGAATGGTAAGACGACATGGAGATGAGATAGTGTTCGTGGAGGCAGCTAGCAAGCATGGAAATATCATAATCATCTGATAAGCCTTGTAGGGCTGATGCCTAAAAGGCCCTAAAGCTGGTTCCTTACCTTACATGAGGTAGGAAACACGATTTTGGCCAAAGATATATGGCTCCTCCGGGGACTAAGCTTAGGAAACCAATTTTGGGGGTATCTCTAAGAGGGCTTTTTAGTTGATAGGTGCTTTCAATTGAATCATGAATTCACTTTCATTGACTCCAGCCCGCGTCTATCTGTGGTATCTAATTCGCACGACAGCATACAACTAAAGTTCCAAAATTTCCAATAGATCATAGCGGTAGAACGATATTTGAATGGAGTGCGAGTTCCCAACGCCTTTGAAAGCATAACAAATTGGTATTGTGGTATCGTTTCGCAGCTAAAGGAGAGAGCGCCTTTGCCATGATATTACTCATTCGCTTCAGGGGGTATTTTTGTTTTGCAAAAATCAGACAGAATTCGACTCATATCATAGCCAGTCGTGGTATCCGAACAGAATAACAAAGCCAATTCCAATCCCGCGAAATCTTTTGGGTAAAACAACGTAAATAGCAATGGGGCCACCTTTCGGTGTCGGCCCTTGGGTATTCAGTAATGAAACTCTAACGTGGTGGCCCAATCGGGGCCGGGTATCCGTTTGTAGAATGAGAAGTAGAAGGGCGTCCGCTATCGAAGGATGCGCGGGGGTCGTGACGGGGAGTCATGTCGCCTGGTGATGCCGATATAGGTACAATGCCAAAAGGGAGTTTGTGTTCGGACTTGTTCTCAAAGCGAAGAGGCCAGCCGTTATGGCCGTCTTCTTCAGGGAGGTTGACGCCGCTATCATTCCATGGATTGCGGTAGCCGCTGTCGCGGGACTCCATGGACACGAGAGATGCGCGGGAGGCGTTTGAGGAGGCGTGCTTGAATAAGGAGCCGGTACCAGGAGAGGAAGATTGGTTCTTGCGGCGGTCTAAGAAGGAGGAGATGGAGGAGATGCTGCCGGGTTTGCGGATCTTGCCGAAGAGAGAACCGCGATCACTTGCATCATCTCCAAAAGTGGACCGTGTGGGAGAATCGGTCCCAAGTGGTGCGGGCGCGTTCTGGAGTAGTTTGGAGTCAAAGAAGGGCAGAGAGTCCTCGAAGGAATCGGATTTTGGCCGCGGTATTGCGCCCTTGACAGTTGTCGCGTCTAAGCCGTACGGTATCAGACGTGATACCAGGAAGTCAATAGCATCCTTCAAGCCGCCAGCGTTGTTGCGAGTGTAAGCAAGGAGAATTCTCTCTTCGCTTGTCTCCGTCTCCTCCGCAGGTTTTGATTCATTGCGCACGAGTAAGTCCACTTCGTATTGGCTCTTCAGCTTTTGCCGCACTTCTGTTTGGAACTCACTCGATTTGAAGAACTCCCGGAGTTGGGAAGTTGCAGGAAGGACGATCTCGTGACTTTCAGGAACCATGCCCTACGCCATATCAGCACTGAAAATCTTTACGTGCGTAAGAGGGGTTCACGAACTAGGAATTCATCAACGGCTTGTGGCACTTGATACTCGGGGCCCGAAATAGTGACTACATCGCTTGCCATTTCGGTGCTTGGGAAATCGATTTTGCAGTTCCATTTCTTTTCAAGTTCGTCGATCTCGTTCATACGAGCAATGAGTTCTCTATGGTACAAGCGATTGATGACGACGGTTTCGGAGACGAATTCCGCGTCCTTCAAGAAACACCAGCCATGTCAGTCTAGTGTTATTTACTCATACGAAGAGGTCTACGGGCTCTTCTTCTTCTAGATCTTCGGGTTCACCTACCACTTTCTCCACCATGTCCATGATTTCCTGCTTGACTAGATCCAGGCTTTGAGCGTTGCGTGCCGGCGTTCGGCAAATGACATTGTCGACCTTGATATCATCGTCTTCCTTGCCAATACCGCCACGGTCCATAGCATTTGAGAACTTAACGAAGACCGAGTATTTCTTCATAATGCGTTGGATATGCTGACCACCTATGCCAATTATGCGTTTGTGGTATTGGTCAGGTACATGGAAAGATATCGAGGCTGGCATTTCCTGTTCCACAAGGTCCAGTCCGTTCTTGGTAGCATCGTACTGAGCCCCACAAACGTCAATGTAGAAGTTGTATTCATTAAAGCCGTCAAAGATGATCTGGACATTGCCTAATATCGTAAGTCAATAGCTTGCCCTGAAACAACCGGACGAATGACATACTCTGTCCCATGATCTTGTTGATCTTGCCATTCTTCTTGCCACTGACGAACTCTTTATGCTCATTTGCAAGCTCAATTTTGACACGTATCTGATACTGAGCCCGCTTAACAAAAGGGATCTGGTGAATGACCATCATGGCAGCTTTAACAGCGTCGTCGGAACCGTTGATGGAGAAAGTGAGCTTGTCGAAGCCAACCTCAGCTGCAGAATTGAGGCAAATGTCTGAAAGCATAGTGCGTATGTCGGCTGGGGATGGCGCTCTCATAGCATTGGTCTGTGCAGACTCGGGTAGCATGAGCCACCATGAAGCACCATAGAATTGACCGGCCTACATACGGTTAGCAGACTTTATATTTCCTCTGGAAGTATACGCACCAAAGCCATGATTTCTCGCAAAGTCCGTTCCACATGCAGGATCTCAGTGCCTTGAACTCTTATCATGCCGCGATTACTCCCGAGTGACGGAAATAGCACGTATGATCCATTAGTCTCCATGACTTTCCGGACCTTGTCAAGTCGATCGAGTAATATACTATCGATCTTCTGCGCGGAGACCGCCACATCCTTGACGTAACATTTTGTATTCATGACCAGCTCGTGAAGCTTCTTCTTTGCCATGTTGATGCATTCTTGATTGTCGCCAGTTATGAAGACTTCATCTTCACCTCTTCTGTGAGCCCCGGGTGGGATGTAGCCGTAGATTCGAGGAAATGGGGGAGGGAAGTAAATCGCAGTGTTCGAAGCAGACTCAATCAATCGAATGTTCTTGCGTGTCCGTCCACATATGATCGTGTGTAAAGACAACTCGAGTCTCATGACATCGGCAATGCGGTGGAGCTATGCTAGGTTTAGTTCGTGCATGACCAAGAGCAGAGTGGCGTAAGCTTACAATTCGGTCTATTAAGATCAGGACTCTCGTCTTCGCATGCTCAGAGCTTTCTGGGTCACCGTATATTGCGATGCGTAGTCGTTGATCGAACCGCTGATCGCTTCCATTGCCGTAGCTTGTCGCTGGTCCTTCTTCATCGGCGTGTTTCGGATTGATCAAAAAGATATCCGTGCCACAATACTTTGCTATTTCATCGAGATGGTTGAGGACTCCCACTCTGACCCCAGTCATCTCTTGATTGATGATAAGGTTCGTGTCGACGTCGACTATTGCACATCTCTGTTACTATGTCAGTATCCGCAATTCCATCCGCGACGTGGTTCTCGGGATGGTATTACAAGTGCAATAGGTGTCTCGTTCAAGATCTTGGCTCGCATCTTCTGGACAATCTCTGCATCACCAGAGATACAGACATTAGTCACGAGACCCTTCAATGGTCGTCGCTGCAGAGCGGGTACGGGCTTGGGTTCCGAAGACGTGACTGTAGCCTGCAAACGTCCTTGACTGCCCTCCTCCAGGACTCGGCATAATCTTCTCAGCTGCTCGACATTGCCATGATGCACGGGTAGCTTGTGTATTGGCGCCTCCTTATCGGCACCGTCCGGGAAAGTCCATCTTTCCAAAGCCTTGGGCGTTGCATGTAAGATTTCCTCGACATCAGGACCGGGTAGGCTGGAAGCGAAAGGCACGTTGAAGGAGAGATTGACGATTGTATCAACGGGGGTATGGGGAGAAAGCGGTTGGCCATTGATGGGGCGTTTGATAGGCTGGGCGATAGCCATGTCCATCTGGTTTGGCCTCGACATCAGGCCGGCGGGTGTCATCTTCTCCAGGCCATGACGGGCCTGGCCTGTGATGTTGCTGAACCGCTGCATGGTAAGAAGACGGCCTTCTCATCCCCTACAAGACCGCTACTGAGGATAGGAAGAAGGGGATAATGGAGCATCTGCCGCGGCTGCAGACACGTACTCTTTGTGTGATAGCTTAGCGTGAAAGGGTGGACGAGGTGCAAGGTTATTGGGGGAAAGGGAACGCGAATCAGGCGAATCCAACTTCCGAGCGTACCTACGGTAATCAAGATCCTGTGGGCAGTGCTGTAGGGCTGACGCACATTTTAAGCAGCCAAAGGACCCCCAAAACTCTTCACCCACTCCCCTGGAACTCAGGAGGGATTATTACCCCACTCAACACGAGCCTGAACCGCGCATCATCATCAATATGCGACGCCACTGTTAGGCAGCTCTACAAGTAAATACGGTGGATACCTTATACAAAGTACTGTTTACAGCATGTCGGAGCATTACATCATAGGCCGTGTTACTTTACGTTGCAAAAGAAACCAGATTTACTTCATAATTCTTTGAATAGCTTACTTACCCTTGGGAAAGTAGAAGCGGATCGGATCTGTGTCCGGAGCTTCGGGGTTTCGGTCTTTAAACTTCCGATTTGCCCTTGCCTGTTCTCATTTGTCATTTGATACCAAAAATACATCGAATACGTGCACAAGTTTGTGATGTACACAATATTTATACCAGATGTGAGGTACTTCTAGAGAGGATTGCATATGTTGAAGAATTTGGTGCATCCAATTGAAGATATGATTAGTTGTGCGTACATTGATTATCAAATACACTGGTGCTACTGATATAGAATTATACAATATGCAAGAACATAAGATTACTTATTAGCATTGCAGGCTCCCCGTGTTGGATATCAATCCTCAAAACCACAACCGTTTCTCACATTCGCTGGACAACTCGCCTGCCTCCACTGCCTGGTGCTTCATACAAGCCACCGTCATCCTGCACCTCCTCAACGAAACCTCTATCTTGTCCTTGACCGGCATATTGGTACCGCGGCCTATCCTCCACCGCATAACTCATCTGTCGTACTGGCCTATTCTCTGGGCGAACGCTAATCTGCCGAACCGGCTTCTCCCCCAAACTAACAATGCGAGGCTGAGGTCTCACACTCTGCACTCTGGTAACATGTTCACGAGCCACCTCGTACTGTCTCTCCACAGGCCGAACACTCTGCATTCGTACAATCCTTTCCTGTGGGACTGGAGCTTCCTCGTAGCGTCTAGTCTGACGGTTTCCCGCGTACTCAGCTACGTGAGAACCATCATCACGAGTCATGTATTGATCATCCTCGTACACATCTCCTTGTGGGCCAACAACTTGCCTGATTCTAGGCCCTCGAGCGTACTCGTAGGGAATTGTAGACGGTGCTCTGCGAACATAGTGACCTTCATCAACACTTACAAGCTGTGGCTGCCTTACACTTGCACTTTGGGGTGTCACCTGCTCATAGCGAGGTTCATAGGCGGTCCCACGTGGACCGGGCGCAATAGAAACTTGGCGCTCTGCATGTACAGGGGCCTCCAGAAACCGATTACCGTACTGATCAACAATGATGCGTCGTGGCGGGGGAGCCATTGTCAGTGGTTGACGTCCTGATGGAGATTGGGGCATTCGGGAAAGCGGGGGTGACGGGGAACGGTCAAGCGGGACGTGGGCTATAGGGTGAGGCTGCACAGATGCTCTGTGAAGCTGTGCTGCGCCCTGGCCTGTTGGCGAGAGATAGACCTGCGACACAGCTCTTGTAGCCCGCGGTTGAGGGGCAGAATGTTGCACAGCGTAAGGGACGGGCGACATTGGAGCTCTTACATGTCTGGCACTAATGACTCGACGGAGATCTTGTTCCTCATTGGCAATATAATGTTGGTCACTCTGTGAAATAACCCTGCGTGCCGTAGGTGTCAAAGGTGCCCTGTCCTCTATTCCATGACTGTAGCCATGTCGATCGACTACTCTAGCTTGTTGGAAAACTGGCTCTTCTTCTCGATATTGTGGTACAGCTGCGTCGACGTACAATTGTCGCGATGAATCGGGTCGCTGCTGGACCTGGCGGAGCCCCGAACCACTAGTAGCAAAAGGAGGAGGTGACATAGGCTCTTCTTTGATGCGGACAGCAGGTGAATGAATGTCTCTTCGAGGCGCCACAATTCGAAGATCATCTCCAGAGTCGTAGGCCCTTCTTCTTTTCTTTGAACTTGGAGGCTGTTGAAGTGTATTGGGACTCTGCCCAGCACTCAAATTCTCAAAATTGGATGCGCGGGACGGACGACGACTCTCACCATGATCGCGCTGTATTTGGGAAACTTGAGGGACTTTAGCCATTGCTAGTGGTGACACACGAGCTGGCTGCGGTGCTACTGGAGACGTAATGTGATTTCTGATGACACGCATATTATTCGATACTGGCGAGGGTGGGTTCTCGAAAGGCCTACCATACTCACGTGCTGATTGTCCACGGGCAGGTTGCTGTCGGTTTATCTTGGAGGGCCGAGCTTTTTCAGGCTCTCGTAGACCCGCATGTCTCCCGAACTCATCAGGCGGAGGTGGTGAATACGCAGACTCTTCTTGAGAGTCATGAGTCTCTTTAGGATTCTGGCGAGCTGTGCCATTTTGTTGGCCTATCTTCTCAGCTTTAGAATGGCGCAGCTCTGCCTCAAGCTGGGCGATACGTTCTTGCATTATCCTCTCCTTCTCTGTGAGTACGAGCGATGCATTCGAAGGATTCTCTTGTGCAGGGGAATCCAGCATCGAGCTATCAGCTGCGGCACGTTGACTCACAGGCTCATTCTGGCGCAAGCTTGTCTGTTCGTCAGCATCGACGCTGTCAAGATCCATAGCTTGAGACCCATCTGCTTCATGCTTTCGCATCATGGCTGGGTCATGAGAAAATTTGCAATCACGTCCGTTAACGCAACGCTGACCCTTCTTAGTATAGCTGCAGACACGCTGGGGACGCCATTCAGAAGACTCGGCAGCTTCCTCCGTCGTAGTAGACTCATTCATCTGACTCGAGTAGAAGGTGTTCTCGTCAAATGAATCACTGGACGAAGCTGTCCCATTAGTGTGGCTTTTATCATGCGATTTGAAAGGTTTTACAAGCTCCTGTGCCCTTTTCAAGACATCTGCGACGTTGAAGTCAGGTAAAGTCTCTTGGTCAAGAAATCTCCGGTGCTTTTTCTGATATAATTGTTCTTCCAACGCACGCTCTATTCGCTGCCTCCTCTCTGCTCTTACTAGTATATCGGACTTGGTAAGGAAAATGGGGTCGATGTTAGACGGCCCAGGCACTGAAGTAGGCACCTGTTGTACACTGGGCGATTTCTGTTGGAATGGGTTCGAAGGGGCATCTGGAGCGTGCAAGTACGCTGGGGAAGTCGACTTCGACATGCTGGGACCGGCAGGCTTATGATAGCCATTTGTAGGTTGGGCGGGCGACGTGGTCGACAAAGTTCCTGTTGCAGAGAGCGCATTACCTGAATCAACAAGCTTTCTGACAACATTGTGTGACTGATTACTATTTGCGGCAACATCATTACGAAGTTTTATCAGCTTGGTATACTCAGTAAGCATCTCTTGATCCGTAGATATATAGCCATTGCTGTGAGGGACAACACTTGTTGCCATACCAGCAATTTTCTCAACGTTCCACTGTAATTGTTGGACTTGTCACCATCGCCATAAGCTTTGCCTATACAGATCAGCGACCTAGTATCACAGCGAGGGCTGGCACATGGCGTGCGAAGCCTTTATCGCAAACATGTTGCAGCAGAGGTGTGTCTCGATGTTTGGCGTGGTGATAGAAAAGGAGAGCAGCTAGTAATATGCGGACCTTGACCTTGGGTATTTCGGTAACACTAGCACTAGTGTGGACATGGAGATCCCCAAGCTCATTTCTCAACTTCTCACGATTGAGTCATGGCTCGTCAAAACACTCGCATTTCCTTTCTGGATCTTCTCCGCCTTACTACCTCTGCTCTGCTATATGATACTAGCTAACATTCTATAAAGTCGGCCTCGGGCCTAGGTCATCGCCATGTCGGATCCCGAAGCTCCTAACACTCGTCCTGTCTTCTTCTTTGACATAGACAATTGCCTCTATCCACGGTCCACTCGGGTACAGGACCTGATGCAAGAGCTTATCGATGACTACTTTGTTCGTCACCTCGAGCTGTCGCCAGATGATGCCAGGCTCCTCCACGCCCAATACTACAAAGACTATGGACTTGCCATTTCCGGGCTTGTCAAATATCACAAAATCGACCCAATAGCCTACAATCGCGAAGTAGACGATGCATTGCCCCTGGATGACATCATAAAGCCCGATGCACGACTGCGTCAACTGCTCGCAGATATGGACAAGACGAAGGTCAAATTGTGGCTCTTCACAAACGCACACATCACACATGCTAAGCGCGTGGTTCGGCTCCTAAGGGTAGACGATATGTTTGAAGGCTTGACATATTGTAATTACGAGCAAACGCCTCTCATTGCCAAACCTCACGCGAAGATGTTCGACAAGGCAGAATTTGAGGCTGGGGCTACTTCGAGCGAGAATTGTTACTTTGTAGACGATTCGCTCCTCAACTGCGGGCACGCCAATGCAAGAGGCTGGAAAGTGGTCCACAAGTTAGAAAAGGACGATCCAGCGCCAGTCACGCCTGCTGGGCAATACCAAGTCCGCGATCTAGAGGAGCTACGTGATATCTTCCCTCAATTCTTCCTCAAGAACACGGAAGCAGGTACGAAGGCTTCAAGAGAACCGTCATCACAGCTGTAATCACTAGACGATAACTTGGGCGATGACTTGATCATCTCCTAGTCACTAGCACGGCTGGGCCATACACGTCAACGCGAGGATGCCTCACCGTTTTAGTGGCATGGCAATGTCCCACCTCGCGTACGGTGCGATACTCCAACCTCTACAGCTAAGAAGCTAATTATACCAATATATATAGATCATAGAGACGAAAATAGACCTAGATTCTTTCCATTACGCTGTTCACATAATGCAACGACTTGTTCCCATCTAACGACATCGCTAATAATCCTTATTTGTCACTCATAGAACAATTACGGGATGACACTCGAGCCTGCATAGCTCGCCGAATGGCAGATTCGCTGCCAACCACGCAAGTAGATGTTCGAGAATCAATACCCGAGATGAGAAGAAAGCGTTGCTCATTTGTATCAACGCCGGATCTACCAACATGAATTCTTTTCCTTTTCTACGAACATGTGTGCCGGCTTAATGAATGAGACCGAGATTCAGATTGCACATTATGAGCAATGCACATAGCAATAGCACGCCAGGATGACTACTCATTATATTTGAACCAGCAGTATGTGCACACTATTGCCATTAAGCCTATGCAAACGTGCACTCAGTGTAAGTCTATATCCACACAGTGTAAAGTGACGATGCGGAATCATGCTAACGTCTGTATGTACTACATCGAGATGTTTAGGACTATGGTTTGTGCTCAACGAAGAAATTGAGGTTTTCCCAAATCCGACGTCTGATCCATGTTCCTCAGCTTTGGCACCTCGAGTCGAAGGACTTCTTCAACATTTTCCGACTGGTGATCGGCATACTGCGGTATCACGGCGGGCGAAGAGGTGCGACTACGGAGCTCAATGACCAGGTTTTCCGTAAACTCGGTATGGCTCCTTGAAACACTGGTCCATCTCAGAGTGCCAACCAACAAGGACAGTTGTACTACGGTTGACTCTTATGTCTTAATCACAGGATTAATGTATAAATATTGAAATAGACACATTGTTCCAGGACCTTCATGATCAGAAAGGCGGTGTCGTAGGAGGAGGATAAGCTATCCCTCTCATTGCTGGGAATGACGTAGCTCGCCTGACAGTCGCTATTCCCGTCGCGTAATGGTCGTGGATTTGTCTAGCTTTCTGGGGATTGGGCACTCGAAGCTTCACCTTATCAATTACACTGAGGGCGATCATGATATCGATGTGTGAAGAATGACAAGAGATCTTCTCTAATCCGCAACTGGTGGCTGTACCTAATCTACCAAGAAACATCCTTTTGGACGCCTGAGAGTTTCCACAATCCGATCACGAAATTGGCTTCCTCCCACAAACCACCACGGGACTTTCTGTCATAGTCACACCTGTCCGCCATTCCTTGTAGACCTCCGCCAATAATTTCCTAAAACTAGGAAGGAGCATAGAGCTTAGGTGGGAGAGGGTACGAATTCAAAGAGACTTGCTCGAATCCAGCATCCTTGAAGTGCGAGAGAAGATAGGAAGGCCATCTGCGAAAAGGTCAACCATGTTTGATACAGCATTCGAAAAGCCAAACTAACTTAGTGATGAAGCCTTGAGGTCCTCGAATAATTTCAACATGGCGCTCATTCGCTGTTTGCTTAAGTGACAAATCAGGCGATACGACTCTGAAAGACATCGGGTCGTACTCAACCCATTGAAGGTAACCACCCGGCCCTTGATCATCTTTGATTAGCAAAGTGAAATGGTAACCGAACAGTAGACTTTATCGCTGATATTTGTGACAAAGACTAAGTTTCTAATGACGGCATACTTCGCATCTTGTACAATTGCTTGAGCATATTGTCGGGGCCATCTCGTTGGATCACACAGAAGAACAGTTGCATGTAAACCATGTCATATTTATCTTCCAAGGAAGATGGAATTGGCTTCATAATGTCGAGCTCCTGCAGTGAAATTTGCGCAGCAAGCCAGGCATCGCTTGGGTACTGTTCCTTGGAAATGTCGAAGCCGTCAAGGTGAGCGGAGGGTAGTAGCCGACTGACATCAATGAGCCATTGTGCTGTACCTGCACCTATATCTGCAACCTTTGGATTGTCCGGCAAGTGATCGGAAAGGATGCTAGGATGTATGTGGCATCCCAATCATTCTCGCAAAAGATGATGTTGCAGATTCAGCCGTAGCGAAGCCGCGTAACCCCGACCAAGAGCGTAACCCTTTTCCAGGTGGCTCGGACTCTGGTCATCGAATGACATTCTTGGCTTGGTTCTTTGTTGAAGGCTGAAACGGCAACGAATGCAAGACCGATGAAGTCCATGTAAGGTATTGCTGATCATATAGACCGAAGATGTTGTGTCAATTGTCTAGCGCCATGCCCGCACCTTTCCTAAATAAGGAGTTGCGTATCCTGGGTAAATACGGGCGTGCAGTGAATATCAACGTTCAAAAGAGGCTGAGATAGTCTCGTCTTACTTCTGTCGAACACCTACTCCCAATGAGCAACAACTTCAAGCAACATGAGCCAATTATTAGGAAGACAGAATAAAGACCCCGCATTCTTGACTGTCGCGCTGCTGTTCACTATACTGGCTTCCGTCTTCGTTGTTCTACGCGTATACGTCCGCATCTGGGTCAAGCCCGCGTTCGGTTGGGACGATGGAATGATCATCTTTGCCATGGTCAGTCTCAAAACATCCTCATCTTTCTCTAGGCTTACCATGTTAGCTCCTTGCAATCGTCTCAACCAGTTTCAATGTCCCTGAAGTCATAGCCGGCTACGGCAAACACTTGTTGTATCTATCGCTCGGCAATGTCATCGAAGCTTTGAAATGGAATTACCTTGCCACGCCCTTACTACTCTTCAGCCTGGCCGCAAGTAAGATATCCATTTGCCTCTTCCTGCTGCGCGCACTTGCCCAAACGCACGTCAGGTTCAGGCGCTCATTTCCCTGCGGTATCATCATACCGTTGGCTGCTATGGCGATAGCGTGTGCCGGCTACGCCCTCGGCCAATGCCAGCCCGTCAAGAAATTATGGAATCCTGCAACACCTGGGCAATGCAAAGATCGAAGCATTTTCGTGAAATTGGCTTATGCGAATGGAGGTCGGTGGCTCGTGGTCTCTGAAGGGGTCAGGAAGCTGACGAATATAGCTCTCAATGCGTTTGGCGACTTTGCACTCGCACTATTCCCACTATCTTTCATCAAAGACCTACACCTTGAATTCCACAGAAAGGTCGTACTCATCTTGCTAATGTGCTGTGGCGTGGTGTAAGTACTGTGCATTCAATGATTTATTTGACCACCATATGAGACTTACCCGCTAACACTTTGGTAGATGCGGTTCCCTAGCCATCGCGAGAACAATCCTCACTGGCGATCTGACAGCCCAAAGCGACATTACCTGTAAGCCTATTACTGACTGCAGGTATTGAAGCCTTTGGATTGACCAGAAAACCCTAGATGACAGCGTTGAAAGTAGTCTATTAGCAGTGTCAGTCGCCTCTCGTTCCCAAACAAAAAGCGCGTGCTGACTGGACCCTCGAAGCATAGAGGAGAACGTCTCTATCATAGTTGCCTGCGTCCCAACACTGGGAGTTATATTTCGATTCATGAACGACAGAATCCCATCACTGGGAGCGATTTTTCGATCCATAAGCGACAAAGTCAAATCACTGACACCTACCCACCATCCAATCGAAGACGGCTATCTAGCCCGTGAGGACCAACAAGGAGGCGATCCGCTTGCTCTCCATGCCATAGCCACTCCACCGCGCGCGGTTCTTCAGTATGGGTGGTCGGCCGCGGCATCAGCTACAACACCCTATAAGAGCAGTCATGGTGGGTATGGCAGTGATATAAATTTAGTCCAAGGTATCGAGAAAACCACGAGATTTGAGGTATACTCCAAGGTATCGAGAAACCCACAAGATTGGAGGCGCTGAGTAGCAATGCACATGTCTGACCTCAAAGGGCGTCAGATATAAGGGATGGATATGGCAGTGTTATAGATTTAGTCCAAGGTATCGCGAGATTTGAGGTGCTGAGTAGCAACGCACGTGTCTGCCCTCTAAATACATCAGGTATGAAGGATCGATATACCATAGAATACTTGAATCTTGTTTTCGTATTACGTCGTCTCGTTGCCAGTGTTGATTCTTTGTGTTGAAGTTATGGTTAGAAACATACTTCGTCACGGGTCGGCCTCTGGCTTAGGTACGGAGATGCTGTTGCTTGAAATCATCGGTGACTTGAACGGGGTCAAATTAGAACATCTACCAAATAGCGTGAACAACAAATTAATGGTTCCATGGCTCAATGGCAAGTTTGATGACGGAGCTCGATACATGATTGGGCGTCATTGCGAGTTAACAGTATACACGTCCAGAGTTCGAACCACCCTAGTGTCTAGACTAGGACCCCCTCTTATTTCTTTTTTGCTTTTATTTTTGCTTCTGTTTGTTTACCTTGACATATGGGCGCGACTCCCGGAATGACCCGGGCTGCAACAATCTTCATCGGTGACCATTTTATCAGTAAGTAAACTTTGTATTCATCACATCTATCCTTACCAAAGCAGTGACAAGAATTGAATCATTTAGTGAGAAGAACTTTAGTGGATAAGGTGATGGTGGATTTCTGAGTACTGCTAGTGTTGAAGTCAATCACGCATACTATTGATCTATGTGTGGTACTCTATCCATAGATGGTACGATCGTCTGCGGGTCACGAGTGTATTCTGGGAATTTAGGGAAGCCTTGTCGTCTATGGATGGCAGGAGCTATCATTGGGGGATGCCCTCGACACTGCTTAACAGATGTTAACAAGACTGTCCCGAATCTATTTGGAGCGCATTGAATTGCGATCGAGGGGATAAGGTTGCAAGCTCAGTCAATCGATGTTAGAGATAACAGCGCAGAGAGTCCAAAGATACTTTTCATCCATATGGTGTACAAGCTATCCTACACATAGACACAAGCCACAAATTGCCCACGTATCACGCAAATTTAATTTTCCACTCCTTAGCAATGCTGACTTTAGGGTCTCTAACCACAGCCCATGCAGCCTTGTTTCCACTCGCAGGATGGAATTGCAATTCCGGCTGCATCTTCTCCTTGCCCTGTTCTGCAGAAACGTGCTTCTTATCAGCCCAATGAGCCGGTGCACCAATGAAAATCACTTTCTCTACTCGGACTGAAGCCATGGTCTTGCGGTAGGAGTCTGTCAGGGAGCCCTTGGGTGCTATGTCTTGAGATGTGAGAGTTGAGGACGCTTCCTCGAAGACGAATTTGGAGAATATCTGGGCTCCGGATTGGTAGTCGAATGTCTCGCCGTCGTCTACGTAGAGAGTGCCTTCTGCGTTGCCAGATTTTCCGAGAAAGATTACTAGGGTTACTGGGTCCCATTGCATTAGGTGGCTAGATCTGCGAGGTCGGTCTTTCCGGGGGATGATGTGGCCACCCCGCGCGAAAACAGGGATTTTATCCAAGGGTGCGTCCACCGTTCGGAAGCCTTTCTTGGAGTATATGGTGTAGTCAAAGTAGTCGTAATATATTTCATCATCGGCAAAATATACATTCACGCTCGTCGCACCTTCTTCTGTTACCGGTTTCACGAGAAGTCCGGTCGAACCGACGTAGAACTGATCATCCATGCTGAAGCCTGCCTCGTCATCGGGGTGTACATAATATTGAGGACGGAGGATAGGCGAATTGTCTATTGAAGCCTCGTGATACGCTGTATACCATACAGGTAGCAGTTGGTAACGAAGACGGATTGCCTGGGCCATGATGCCAGTGTATGGTGGACCAGCAACGTATGGCTCTCGACGCCGGGTATCGATATGTGCGTGGGCCCTGAAAAAGGGATAGAATGCTCCCGCTTGGAACCAGCGTGTCAACAGCTCGCTACTGGGTGTCCCAAAGAATCCTCCGACATCAGCGCCACTGCTGGGCATTCCTGCAATATTCAGACTGAGTATCATTGGGAGTGAAGCCTCTAAATGGCCCCATTCTGCCAAATTATCACCAGTCCACATTGCCCCGAGCCGCTGACTACCAGCGTAGAATGACCTTGTCAGGACAAATGGCCGGATGGGCTTCCCAGGCTTTCGATCTAATAGTGCGTGGTACGTTGCATTGACAAATGTCATGCCGTTTATATTATGGACGTCACGGTGTTCCCAATCTCCGTGGTGGAGATTGTCCTTAGGCATAGTGGTCTCTGGCCCGTTGAACACAGATGGCTCATTCATATCATTCCATATATAGGTATTGTAGGTCGAGAATTTGAAGAAGTCGGGCTTAAACAAAGTCTTCCACCAAGCTCGAGCTTTAGGGTCAAAGCAGTCTATCCAATGGGATGAGCCCGGCCAACACCATCCCTCGTAGGTGACTCCGTCTTTGTTCTTGATTGTCAAATCCTTCTCTTTAAGCTGGTCTACAACCGGGTAATTCGCGGTATTCTTGATATGAGGGTCTATCAGTGTGACAAGTTTACGGTGTCTTTCATCAAGCTGCGCATGCATGGCTGTAGGGTTATGAAACTTATCGGAGTCCACAGTGAAGTACTTTCTGTCATCGGTATACTCCAGATCAAGCCATATCACATCATAAGGTATACTATGTCTGTCAAATTTGGCGTCAACTTCTTTCACTTCTTCATCAGACATGTAGTTCCATCGACATTGATGATAACCAATGGAGAAAGTCTGAGGTAGTTGGGTCTGTCCTGTCAAATCACCCAATGCTTTTGTAAGGTCCTCAGGTCTTGGCCCTAGGAAGACGAAGACATCCAGGATACCTGACTCTGCTATCCAGTGTGTATCCGTGTCAACTTTTGACTTGGTTCCTTTCTTTTTGGTGATATCGACCCAGGTCTCGGCGGCATTCAGCCACAGTATTCCAACCGATGAACCCTTTCGGTGGGCCTGCATGAAAGGTATGGATCCGTAAAGGGTCATTGGACTGTTCAATTCGTATTCGAAGACATCACTATTGTACATTCGATACGGATCGGTGAAGGCATCTTGGCTACCGCCTCTGTATTCTTTGATTAGCATGTTGGCCTTCAAGATGTCGATATTCATACCGTGTTTCGCGGAGAGATAGTGGACCAGTATGCTCGGGAATGCCAAACACATGTTCATATCCGGGAAATGATATGTCCAATGCGACGCTTTCCGGTCCTTTAGGCTTTGTATCGGTGTTGCCCCCAAAAGACTCCTCCCACCAGGTCGACTCATCTTCGGCAGTAACAGGCTTCTCAGCACCCTCTTCTACCTCCACCTCAACCTTAGGCCTCCAATGCTCGATGTTTAGGAATCCACGTTGATTAAAGGCGACCTGTGTTTCACCATCCCTTTGGAAATATATGCTGAAAGGATCGTGTCGAATGAAAGCCTCATTTCGCTGATTATCCCCGTATTTTATTGCGGTGACATCGCTATTCCCGTGTTCACCGAGTTGAGCGGAGAAGTCGATATCCAAGCCACCCACTAAGGCCCAAGCCGGTGATTCATTGTAGCGTTCTTTCCGAGCTTTACTACCATGCCGGAGCTCAATGTCCCCCGTCCGACGTCGCTCTTCATCCAATGTCACACGAGCGAGACCTGATTTAAGGAATGTGACGTTCAGAGGCAGATGCACCGTTAACCCATCGGCAATTGTTTTAAGTACTGTAGCGCGGAATTGGCCGTTTGCGAAGGCGGCAGACTCGGGGCTGATTCGATACGAGGATGTCGTCGAAGAAGAAGCAACAGCATCAGCAAAAGCTCTATTACGCTTGCAGAACCCCGATTGATCACAAGTCTTGAAACCCTCGTGCTTAACAGCTATGACCCAGGAAGTTCATTAGTTGTTAGATCCTCTGGATCCAAAGCTCCGGGATTTGAGGCTTACCTGTAGAGAATGACAGGTTCAATGCAAAGACAAAGAATGCAGCCAAACGCAGAAAAGAAAACACAGTCGTCACACCCATTTTGGCACAACATAAAATATAGGTAGGAACGCCGAACGAGGCGCCAGTAGGGAAGCTGTGCCTAGACGTGATCGGATTTACACGTGTCTTATTTTAAGCTAGCGCTAACGGAAAAGTTTAAATATAAGCGTAATCAATAAGCGTAATATTACACTACACGTCAAAAAACTTTGTTTTTCACACATAGCTAATGCGAACTTCAACAAGTGCATAGATCCACTGAACCTCAACATGGCTAGAAGATGGCGCTCGTGGCTTGCCTATCACATCTCTAGCGAGCTGTCAAAATCATCCGGTCATCCGTACTAGACTAACTTGAGCTTCTAGACAATGTCTGGCCATGGCCACTTTCCTTTCGGTGACCTCTTTCTCCTGGTGTTGGCGCCTCTAGCAACGCTCGGAAGATAGGCACATGCTGTTTCATAGGCCAATTGACAAAGTTCAGAACGTTATGCGTGCTACGAATATCCCCGACAATCGAGTGTGAGGGTTCTGATCAATGATTGGTCCTGGTGACGGAGTTGTGATTGTTGGTTTTGTTTCCTTTCTGCACAATGACCAAGAGATGCCGTCAATATCCCGTCGACCTCGAGTGCTTACGGTGTAGTTGCACACCGCACAATGCTCTAGAATCTAAGGCCGCCGTTTTCAATACATGATGGAGATTTCTTTGTTACGCTTCCTGCATTGGCGGAGCAGGTGCGTTTTCTATTACCTCATGGTGTCATACCTCTTGTCAGAAAGTAGCGCTTGGTCAGCGAACTCCTCAAGATTTCCTTTGCTTTCAATCGCTTGAATCATTTCCTTATACATCAGATAAAAACTCCTAGACTTGCATAAGACGTTGGCCACCGAACGGTTAGAATGGGGCCAGACACAGAGCGTGCAGAGCAAGGCTCTCGGAGAAAGCCTTGGCTACTGCAATTCCGGTCTTCAAATGGCTTCATACTCGCCACTGTATGCGTGGCAATTTTCACAGTAAGAATCTATAGTACAAGGCTCCCGTCTGTGGCCCTCAAGCTAATCCTCGCCCGCAGGATGCCTTTCTTTATGGCGTGGTAAGTGAGAAATTAAAATCAAGCTGTACTCTGGAGTACATAGACCTTAGAAAAAGCGCCCTGACCCTAAATTACGGACATATTGCTCGAGAAGATTGCATGGAATGAAAGAATAACACTTGCCTAGGTTGTGCCTGTTCTGCCATTCAGTCTTCGAGAAAGATCAGGTGTGCCAGAAGATCAAGGTAAACATGCGTCAACCTTGCAAATCACTGGTCTAATTGTTATTCAGTGCAATGGTGGAACTCCTTCATCTTTGCGGTCTTCGGAGCTGCTATCCTCATCGGATCTCGTAAGTGCCAAAAATCCCAAGAGTCGAACAAACATTGATTAGTTGGTCACTCCAGCAATCTGTGGCTGGATCGCAGACCACACGTCTGACAGATCCATATCCTTCTACACTGGTCTCCTTGTCCTCGCTGCCGCAACAATCCTCTTCGGCGTCGCCAAATCTAGCTGGGTCCTACTCATCAGTCGACTCCTCCAAGGCCTTTCAGCAGCCATAACCTACACCGTTGGCCTAGCCCTTCTCGTCGACACAGTAGGCCGGGATAATATCGGTCAATGGATGGGCACAGCATTATCAAGCTCGAGCTTCGGCCTAATCGTGTCCCCTCTTCTGGGTGGCATCGTATACGCGAAGGTAGGCTACATGGCCGTCTTCGGCATGGCGCTGGGCCTGATCTGTGTGGATATTGTCATGCGACTCTGCATGATTGAGAAGAAACATGCAGCGAAATACACGATCTCGGAGTCTGCAGCTCCAGCAAACGGCTTCTACGGCACCTTTACCAACCCCGACGACTCAGAGCATGAGCATGAACATGCCCAATCAAACGGCCATCCCAACGGCAACGGCACCACAAACCAAAATGACCCAGAAGAAGCCGCCCCCCTTCTCTCCACCACCTCCCCCCAGAAACCCACCCACCGCACCCCCGCCATCTTCCTACTCCTCTCCATCCCCCGCCTCCTCACAGCCATCTACGGCATCTTCGTCAACGTCTCCATTCTCGCGTCCTTCGACGGCGTCCTCCCCCTCTACGTCAAACACCTCTTCCAATGGTCCTCCCTCAACGCCGGCCTCATCTTCATGTGCCTCGCCATCCCCGCCCTCACTGGCCCCTTAGTCGGCAACCTCTCCGACCGCCTCGGCCCACGCTGGATCGCCGTTGCTGGCTGCTCGCTCACGACCCCACCTCTCATCCTCCTACGCTTAGTCAACCATGACTCGTTCGAACAGAAAATTCTGCTCTGCGTCCTCCTGGTCTGTTGTGGCTTCACGCTCATCCTCATTGTCTCCCCCGTCGCGGCTGATCTCTCGGCCGTTGTCGAAGACAAAGAACGAACAGACCCCGGTATCTTTGGCCCAGGAGGTGCTTACGCTCAAGCGTTCGCCCTGTTCAATTGTTCGATGGCTGCGGCGACGTTGTTTGGACCTGTAGCTGCGGGGGCGCTGATTGAGAGGTGGGGTTGGGGCGTCATGACTGCTTGTATGGGTGTGTTTGCGTTTTCGGGGGCGGTTCCCGCGGTGAGTATCTCTTTTTATATTTCGGTAGATGGGATTGATAAGGAGATGATGATTGCTGATGAGTTTTTTGTATACAGTTCCTCTGGACAGGCGGATGGATCTTTGCGAAGAAGTAGCTGTACTGCTTTGGAATGTCGGTGGAGCTCAGCTTGGGGGGTTGTAGGCCATACAGAGGGAATGAAGAGACGTGTTAGAAGTAAAGGGTTTGGGACATGGTCTGTTTCCTCGTTAGACAGACTCATTGGCTGCAAATTTCACTTTTACGCAGACACACGATAGGAAGACTTTCCAAACGGGATTGTTAGATTATGTTCATAGTCAATTCATATAGACCGTTGATATATTCTAAAATATGACGACCATGTACAATTTTCTATGCATCACAGGCAACCCAACTTTATCAGACTGCTTCTCGGCCTCTCATTCTACATACACTCCCCCCAAACCCTACTGCCCCAACCCCCCCGCCGCCCCCGCCGCCCTACACAACGCATCAGCCACACACCCCCTAACCGCCCCCCTCTCCAACACCATCAAACCCTGAATCGTACTCCCCCCCGGCGTACACACCTTCTCCCTCACTTCCTCCGTCCCCTCCCCCCTCAACACCAACTCCGCACACCCTCTCATCGTCTCCGCCGCCAACCTCAACGCTTCTTTTTTCGATAACCCGAGGGATATGGAGCCGTCGACGAGGGCTTCGAGGATGAGGGCGAAGAAGGCGGGCGTGGAGCCGCAGAGGGCGGTGTAGGCGTCGAAATTTGAGGAGGGGGGCGAGGAGGTTACGGTGCCGAGGGGGGAGAAGATGTGGGTTGTGAGGGTGAGGTGGGGGAGGGGGGTGGAGGGGG